>PEDP01000505.1:0-23309 GCA_002918395.1 Erysiphe pulchra | reverse complement strand
TTCTCACGACTTAAAGTCCCATCTTTCTTTCAATATTTGTTCAATTTCTTTCTTGAAGTGAGTGTGACTATTGCTTATAATTTTAAATCATATTCTCAAGTTTTTAGCGAAAAGATTAGTTGAGAAATGGTATTTACAGGGCTGCAAATCTTTCTATGTAATTTGTAAAAATCACTTCATTTAGTCTAGCCAGTTCTCACTCGCCAGATACTCTTTTTTGGCAACAAAAAATGAGAAAAATTTAGAATCAACAGATTTATATTCAATAAAATTTACGATTTGAAAAAAGAGTTAATGAATGAGATGTTGGGCTTCAAAGCTGATGATGATGGAATTTTGGTGATTTTAGTGGATCTATTGATTATTCAGCGCCGCGGGGAAGGTACACAGAAATGCTCTTCACAAATTTGTGTGGAAATTAATTCTAAGTCTGACCGGCCCTATTAATCTTCTGTTGGCACACCATCGTATCACAGTCCAAGACTGCCGGATATTTCAGGCCAAGTTTGTATACTTCAACTAGCACAAGGATTCGTAGGGATATTTTCCCTGAAGCGCACTGTTCACAATCTACCCATGCACCACTGTAAGGGAGGAACAAACCAACCAATTGATTCCAAATTTTTCACTGTCGACTGGGGTTTTTCTCTTTTAGGTCCTCTCTTGGAGTTATTACATGGGACTTCTTGGTTTGTATTTAATCTCACTCACCCGAACATGATAACTAATCACAGCTTTGGTTGTTATCTAACAAACTGCATCGTGTCCCGCCGCATTACACTGTATGTATACACACATGCATAACCCGGAAATTCTCACGGAAGGGTTCGAATAAAAAACTCATTTATGTGGAAAAGGTTTTGGAATCACGTAGAAATATAGTTGGAATTTAAAAGCCCATACTCTCATATCTTTAGATAGAACTATAAAATGATAACTACCTTGAAGTACTCAGAAGCCCAGGATTGATATTTGAGCCGTGTCAGAGTGCATGCGTTGCATTTGATAGGTAATAGCCAATTTAGAATAGAGTTATAAAGTAATTTGAGTCTTTCTATATTAACTTGGCGAATAGAGGTTTGGCGCAATTTAGATGAAATAAAAATAAACGTAAGTCGCAGGATAATGGTTGGCTAAGCTTGGCTTAGCTTTTCACCTTTTGTACTTTTCTGTTGATCTATTCTTTGTTCGGTTGCTAGGACGACGATCCGATGGCCACCCTATTGGCAGATGAGGGTCTATCCGCATGGCAGAACTCTAAATTGAGTTTTACGCACTGGAACTTAGCTACGGCCAAAGTGAATTGTACTATTTATTTCGGTATCTCATAAATTGGGTGTAGAGATAATTAGCATTCGATTTTGATATTTTTCATCTTTTCCCTTTATTTAAAATACGCTGTATAACTCTAATTTTGAAAATATCTATATTGTAAAATGTCCTTTCCTGTCCCACTTGATATTTACTGCCCTAGTTCTTTGTCTTTTTTAAATCGGCGATCAAATAAATGCATAACCTCCAATACGCTTGCAGCCTCTACCTCTAATGGACCTCGGCCAGGATGAGAAGAAGGTGTGGCATTCAGGAGACCAAGCCAAGCACTTGGTTCTGTATTTGCTTGATCATAACTCTCGTGACACGCGAGTGTCTTAAAGGTATCAGCACACGATATACGTGTTTTTTCGCAAGCTATTGTGCTTGCTGAGTTACAGCAGCCCCCACCATTGTTTTTCATACAGCAGTTTTCTGGAGGCTGTGTAGTAAGGCCACGTATCACCGAAAGAGAGCGACAGAATGCCCTAGATCGAGGGTCTATTTGGCATTGTTTGCATGTTCCAGGACCATTTCCATATGCCAAGTTTTTCTGTGAGGCTATCAGTTGATTTGACTGTTTCCTGAAATTACTGAAATCTATTTCTGATGCAGATGATGTAATATCACTTAAGATAGGGTTGAGATAATTATCTCGTTGCTCGATACCAGTTGTTGCGGAAGCACTAGCAGTAGCAACTGCGTCTGCGCATAAACAGTATGAGCCCTCTTCGCAAAAGCCACACAGTTCTGCTGGAACTATTTGTTCAGTTGAGGCAGTCGCTACATCAATAGGTTTCACAGAGAGATGAGTCGTAAAATCGGTCTCGAGCGGCGTACATAGATTAGATTGATGAGAATTCTTTTCAGCAAAATTAGGTGCTAAAGGAATTTGAGATGTTTCACTGTGTAATATTGAATCCCTTTTAAGACTTTTTAAAGTTTCCTCTATGCATACGCAACTGTCATCTAGAGTGCAATTTGCGCACTCTACGTTGGTATTTGAAAAATTATCCTCAATACAGACACTTTCACTCTTTCCAGAGTTGGTGACACAACTAGCTATGTTAGATATAAGTTCTGGTCTAGGAGTAGGATGGACAAGCTGTTTCTCGGGTTTTGATCGTTGAGAATCTCTGGGAGAAAGATTAGCAGCATCATTGCCGGTAATTTCAGCCCCCTTCCGGAAAAATGCCAATTCAGCATACGTGGCTTCCTTTGCCCTCTTCTCATATTCAAAAATAGTATTTAGATTGTTGCATTGAAGTCTCCAAGAGTTTAGTTCGGCATTTAAACGTTTTACTTCTGCTTCCAACTGTTCAATTTTGTTTCTTAATTCAGTCTCACGTTGTTGTTGTTCCTCTTTTACCTCTTCGAGTTGCACCTCTAATTCGCCAACTCGTGCAGCACGTCTCTCTCTAAATGCACGCTGTGCTGCTCGATTTTGGGCTTTCCGCTTTGTAGGTGGAGTGTCAGTCGCGGGCTTTCGTCCTGGCTTTGGTCGAGGGGGAATAATCCATTCCTTTCGTGTTACTAAGCCCAAGTTGGAGAGACTTTTCGATTGCCCAGAGCAGTCTGTAATCCCATCAAATTGTCTTACTGCTATCTTCGGATGAGCTGGTGCAATTGCCGGTGAAGGATTTGTCGGTGAGGCCATTGAAACTGAGCTTGCTTCTATGTTCGTTCGGAAATTAATCTTTTACAATGTTTCCATACAATTCGTTTTCTCAGAGGGTTGTTGGTCGATATATAATTTTTTTCCGAATGAGATGCAACATGAATTATACAGGCCCCAAGATAGTTATTATCAGAGACAAGGTAGCATTGTCTTTAGTGGCTTGTGATAGGGCTACTTATCATCAGATCTGATAATGCAGGCTTTCCCCACAATTAGCTTTCCATTTACATTCGCTTGAGCCATACTAGAAGACTCTATATTGACCAATCATCTCTCTATTCTGTTTCGATTTACGTAAAATTTTAAACTTAGCTCTGAAGGTAGATTAGCGATTCTAATTACTCCTAAAAATACACGTGATTGTCTGACCAGAGGAAGACAAAGCTATGAGTCAGTTATTTGACCTAGAGGGCAGCTTAGGAGGCGATCCGGATGATGAAAACCATGATAATCTTCCATATCCCGAGGCTTTACTACGGTCTGACTTTTTATCACCAGATTTTGATGCATCTAAGTATCTTTCATCTCTCTCTGACAGACATCAAACACTCGAAGATCTTCAGTCGGATCTTAAAGAGAGGTCGCAATTCTTATCTAAAGAGCTCTTAGATCTTGTCAATTCAAATTATGAACAGTTCTTAAATCTCGGCTCCAATTTGAAGGGAGGGGAAGAAAAATTGGAGGATATTAGGGTGGGCCTGCTTGGATTTAAGAGTGGTGTTTTGGATACTCGCTCGAAGATTCAAGCGAAAAAAAACAATATCGAGCGACTTCTTTGTGTGAAAGGAAATATAAATAGACAAATTGCACTTGGAAGGAAACTTCTTGAGATTGACATGCGATTGGAGGAGTTGGAAGATAGGTTGACATCTATGTCACTAGGTCAAATTATCAATGGGACCTTCGAGGGCCACAAAACAGATAATATTGGTGAAAAGATTAGAAAAGATGAAAACCGGACTGAAAACCGAATCTCAGTTATGAGTCTTGAAAATCTACACTGGCTCGCCAGAGATTTTTGCTCCATCGAAGGACTTATGGCTGAAATTGGGACTGATAATCCATTTATTACAGCTCAAAAAGCTAGGATGATAAGAACCAAAAATGAGATTTTTGTAAATTTGAGAAAAGCTCTCATCCAAATTAAAATGACGGAAGAAGACGTGAAGGCTAGAATTTTAAAACTTTTGGTTATTTATCAAGAATTAGGGGCAGCAAATGAAGCTATAAGCATTTTAAGGGAGTTCCAATAAAGAGAGTAGTATATATATGCTTACACCTAATTATGTTGTGAGATATGAGTAAACAGACAGTATTATACATCCTCATAAGTTGCTAGCCCTATTTTATCGAGTCACTACTATTAATTTTTTGGGGTCTATTGAGCTTGGCTCCAAAAATTTCCCATTTAATGTCAGTCCGGGCCCATTCGTTGTGCTCAAAACAACTTCTGCAATTGTCTTATTAACCTTTTCTGCAATCTGAGCCATATCATACTTTATTGCTGTCATAGTAGCCTTGATATTATTTTGTAATTCAGTGGGTGAATGGGCAAGTTGTCCTATTGCCAATCTTACAACTCCAAGCTTCTCCCTATATTCGACTGCTCCAATCATTTCTTTTATCAGTTCGGCCGGATTTTTAACAACTGTACCCATTTTTGCACTGGGCATTAAGCCTCTAGGTCCCAAAACTCTACCTAATTGGGCCTTATTTAATTTTTCTAGGGATTCCAGCTGACATATACACCGATCGAATTCAATTTTTCCATCTTTCACAGCTTGAAAAATGTTGTCTTCTCCAACTAGTACCGCTCCTGCCTCTCGAGCGTCAGAGGCATACTTAGAGTCTGGAGGACAGATTACTGAAATTCGCGTATCAGTCTTTACGGGATGTGGTAGCCGTAATCGATTTCGCAAAACAGGACCATTCTTCAAAGATTTAAGCTTCACTGCAAGTTCATACTTCACAGAACTTGGTTTCTGACCGACTTCAGCTGCTTGTAGATATCTTTTCTGTACCATCAGTCGGTAGACCTTCTTATATTACGCAAGGGAACGAACCGCATGGCATCAACTAAACAGAATTTTGGTAATGAATCAATATTTTCAACTTTGTATGAAGTACGAGTTTTTTTCTTTTTTTTCAAAGCCTCTTTTCTCTTTTTCATCTGGCTAGCTGCTAAATCTTTTGGGGGTTTAACTTTTTTCTTACGCGGTGGCGTTGGGCCTCCCTTTAGGGATATATTCATCAGACTGAAAGATCGTGTGCCCGATAGATTCAGATTCAGATTTAAACACGCCGAAAATGGTCTTCTCCATTTTTTTAAGCATGGCGGTATCTTTGCCATCTGTTTGTGGTATGTATTTACGATGTCGTTTTTTTTATAAGCTTCTTTAGGCGACAAGCCCCTGTAATACCTTCATAACTCGCGATTTATAATTTCAATGTGTATCCTAACATGATGCTCCAACGATTACATCCTCCATTACGTGCAAGCTATGCCTCCATTACTAAGATATCAAATCAGCATGGGCTTATACAGGATAGATTTGGGAAATTAGCTACAAACTCAAGTAATCTAGGGGTGAATTTTGTGCGATATGCTTCCCACAACCAACAAAGTAGTCATCATCAGAAAAAAGACGGACCTGGGAAGAGGTTAGGTGCAAAAAAGACCGGAGGTAAAATAGTCAGTTATCTATTTCGAGAACTCAGTATTGATAAGATAACTTAGAGGAATATGTTATCCCAGGCAACATCATTTTCCGTCAGAGAGGTACGCATTGGTTTCCAGGTGAAAATGTGGGAATGGGTCGTGATCATACCATCTTTTCAAAAGTACATGGATATGTAAAATATTATAAAGATCCAAAGAAGCATCCTAAACGACAATATATCGGTGTGGCACTGGAACGTGATCACGTCCTACCTTATGATCCAACAATGCCACGTCATCGACGGCTTAACATGTTGACTGAGAAAATGGATGAAGAACAGCTTCAAGCTTTAATTAGACCTCAATTAATTGAGAAAAATCAACGAAAACAAGACAGAAGGCATGGAAAGATAAGCAGGAATCTCAAATTACGAGCTGGCTATATGTATCGTGAATCGAACTGGGAGATTGGACGCGCTGCCGAAAACGCTAACGTCTCTGTTCCCTCATTTAAACCCCGGGATCGATGGACAGCATGGCGAAAGACTGTTCAACGGAAGCTAAGGAATGCAGAGAAACGGGCTGGGCGGGTTAAGAAACCGAAACCAAAAACTAAAGCTAAAGCAAAAGCAAGGTAGCCCTCAGTTATTAAATCGAAACTTATTAAAAACTGTACTTTATTTTCCCTGAATTGATTAGTGAGCCGCGGTGAATGAATGGATGAATCTTTTGTGTCTTGAGCATAAGCCCAAAGCAAATTCAACATGGGATCAAAGGATTAACTACATGTTGTAGTTTAATATAAGATTTAGCTACGTAATGAAGGGTTACATTCGCTGACAATTATCGAGGTATTGCGCCTTATGGAATTCTTGGTCAGCTTTTCAGAACTTTAGAAGTTCCATTATAAGAAGCTATAAGACCTCCTTACTAAGAAGAAATCCAAATAGAAAAGGATGGATGCTCTGAAGTAACATTAATCAAGAATGTTTAATCACATAAAGAGAAACAGTTCATCGAATTTTTTAAATTAAATTTTTATGGATAAAAAGTTTCTTAAATTTTACAAAATTTGAAAAATATGAAAACCCTATTGTACAAAAAATGACAAAGCTCTATAACAAAATGCACTCCTAGATACTGTTACTTTCCTATGTCAAATGAAACAACTTTTTCGTTCCGTTAACCCCAGATCAATAAATACATTATTTTTTGTAAAGGGTACAATAATCTCGTACCTAACTGAGTTAATTAAAAGATTTTAAATTAGTAAAACGTCCCATTCACATTGAACTCCATTAGTATCACATACTACATGCAGGTCCACTCAGCAAATACACACCATCGAGCTGTTCGGTCAGCCAGGACCAAACCTCTCCAAAGTCCCCTTTCACCAACTTTTATAATCGTCTCCCAAGTCCCACCATCACTTCTTTCTACCATTGCATTACTTGTACTTGGATTTCGTTCTTCCTTACGCATGAGGCGAAGCACTTTACCTCCAGGAGATTGAATGGCTAATTTTGCAGGCTTAGTAGATGAGTATGAAAAATTACTACTGGAAAAGGAGCCAACAGCTGAGGTACTACTCATCGAGATTGCCGAGGCTGGCCTTAGATAAGGTACGAGAGAAGTAGTACCAGTACTTCCTGTCTCCGTGCTTAGGGAAGAAGGGTGTTGGCGGATGGCAAATACAAATGTATTATTCAGCGCAAGTCGTTGACATTGTGGCTGAGCAACATAAAGGTCATGTCTTTGAGCATGGGGAGTGGGATGTCTAGTAAAGAACTCATACGGAGGATTTTCACCAGTGTGGATTATTGGAAGAACAAATGCCAGTGGATGTGGTATATCTTTAATAGAATGCATTAATCCTCGTTTGCCAGCATAAATTTTGAGAGCACCATAACCTTCATCACCTGGAAGAAGCGCTTTTACTGTGTACCGCTTTATGCCACCCACCCATTCTGCTTGTGCAAGCGCACGCTTTTTTGATATTTCACCAGTCTCAAAGAAATCACCATCATTATCTCTTGCAAAAGCCTTAGCTTCAACTTCAGCTACACACTCCACGTTTGCGGGTACAGAAAATTTTATTTGGACTAGTTCGAGATCTTCAGTACGGATCAGACTTGTATCGTAGTCAATCATAGATATGTCATTTTTAAAAAATGGGGGACATGCACAAGGGAGTGCTAAAAGTATTTCAGGAGAGACGGATGGAGACAGATGCTGTTGCTCATGTCGTTCTGGAATATGAGTCCAGCAAATTTCAATTGGACGAGCTAAAAACCACCAGTCTCGGCTAGCTGAGAGCCAGCACTTGAATAGAGATTACGATGAGGATGAGAGGGTGCAGCAAGCGAGCAGTCCATGATACGCCATTTTCCATCAATTAAGACAGCATTCCACCAATGATTAGCACGTGGCATATAATTTAGCTCAGGAACTTCCCCGGGTGTTTTCAAGTAGCCGTGGACAACCTCGGTATGGATTCCAACTGCAGCACACATTTCCATCACCAAGGTTGCTACTTCGTGTGCGCAGCCCCTCCTATTTTGGATTACTCGTCTGGAATCAATTTCACTTTCAAAATCTTCTTCCCAAGCAATCTTTTCGCTGATCCAAGTAAATATAGCTCTTAAACGCTGTACGTCACTCCTATATGGTCTACATACAAATCCTGTGGCAAGGCCAATAGGATTAGTCATTGGTGGAAGAATGTTTATGAATCGCGTATTCTTGTCAACGAGTGTAAAATTGACAGACTGAAAATCAGTCAGTTCTAATACTGCATGACCATCCAGTCCTTCATCTCCGTCACAATTTTCATAAAGCAAGTCTACTGGACTGATTGTAAGGTAATCCATCATTTGACACCTTTCTTTCCTATCCATTCGTTCAATCTGGCTTAGTGAGTTAGATCGGTTTACATCCCGCCTTACTTGAACCCAATCAGTCTCAATAAAATTCTTTGCGGATTTCGAATTATTTTTACTGTTACTATTTAGACCTCCCGCAATCGACGTCACTCCATTCGGCATTTTGGAATTTCCGTTAGACTTGATTAGATCACTAACTACGATGCTATTTCTAGCACTTGCTGCTCCTGTCTTAGCTGTTTCAATCATTTTTTTGAAAAACCCACTTTTTCTTGGCTTAGGATGCATTAGGCCACCAAGTGCACCTGAATTTGTTTGAGTAGTAGATTTATTCAATATAGCTTGCGAATGGGTTCGCTGTAACTCTGAGGCATGACTACTGTGATATGAGATTCCAGTCAGTGGTGTATTTGACCTATCAACTCTAAAATCTCCAAAGCTGCTATTTTCACAAGTAAGATGTTCACTCCTCGTTCCAAAAGCGCTGTGAGATCTACCAATAGCAGCTGCTCTTTTACGCTCTAAGCTTCCCGCACTTGTATTGGAGAGGCCACCTGCCGATGGGCCACTCATGAGGCTGCGGTTTGTTATATCGGTACTTGCAGTTGTGTTCGTTGTTGTACTTCGCGTGCCAGATGAAGAGCTAGTAATATTTGTCTTAGTTGTTAAAGTTCGGCCTAATAATGACTTTCCAATATCGTACGCAGAGCGCCGATGTTTAAGATTTGAAGGCGCTAGCTCACTATCTACAATACAAGATTTCGGTCGCTCTAAGGGATCCTCTTTAGAAGAAGCAGTAGTAACCCTTTCATTACTATAAGGACGGGGACTAGTAGTGTGCATCCGACTCAATCTACTTTCCATCCGCTGTACATAATTACTTAATAATGGGGGTTGTTGATTTACTTGATGTGGCTTGATTCTTCTTTCCAATACTTGATCATTTTTATCTTGAAAAAGTTGTTTATTCTTCTCATATCTAGCTGAGCTTGTTAGTCCAATTTCATTATTTCTCCATGCGCGGGAATAAGTCTGATCAAAGGATTCGGGAGACCAGGGATTTAAAGGTGATTCGTTGCATGATTCATTATTAGGTAGACCCATATCAGCTAATGAAGATATAACATCTTCCATGGCGCTTCTGAGGGGAGATGGTGTCAAGCCTGATTCCCTAGAAGGCGGAGGGGATGTTCTTTGGGGCCAAGGATTGTTCTCGCCGTTTGAATTGAAGCTATGACCACTTTCAGTAGAATGTGAGGTATAAATAGTTCGATGTGGAGGTGGGGCTGGAGGAGGCGAAGATGAGGTATCCTGCTGAAAATCTACTGAGATTTCATTTTGCCTATCATACTCATACGGTTTGGGGGAGCGTGGAGAAGGTGTTTGGTAGTGACAAGGATTTTTCATTCCAGTTTGAGGTGATACGGCACGGAAGTCATTTCCTTGGTTCAAATAAGAAGGAGAGGGAGCGCGTGATGTGAAGTTACTGCGTATTGAAGGTTCTGGTGAAACCGCACTAGAGATGCGAGCGCCATAGTGATATTTACTTTGCAAAGGAGAATTTGCACTGGGTCTATTTCCATTACTTGATAACATAGATGAACACTGATTTTTTGATTCAAATTGACGAACTTTAGTCTGAACTCGGGGTTGTGTGTTGTAGAATGAAGGTGCTGGCGACAATATTTGTGGTGACGCATGTACTTGCTTCTTCAATCCTGTGCTATTATTAATTGCCATCGGAGATGGAGCTGAGTATGATTGATAAGGCTTTCGAGTCAATTTTCTCTTGACATTTTGTGGAGGCTGTGGGTTGAAAGGACTTGTACTGGGTGATCGATTTGGCATAGGACTTGATGAACGTACAGCAGGTCGAAAATTTGCGTCTAATACTTCGATAAAATTTGAAGGGAATAATCCCTTAACTCTTTTGTCCCTCCAGAGTCTACCCATCCACCAAGACCCATCACCAGCATTGAGGCATTCAATTAGATCCCCTTCTATAAACCCAAGGTCATGCTTTGACTCGCCTCCGTAACTAAATTTTGCTCTCACCCAGCATGGAAACCGCAATGGAAGCTTTTGAGGTTCCTGCATATTAGATAATCTCAAAGAAATAAAAGTTTTGCCCAAACCCCAGTTATTGGGAGTTTTGAAAATGCGATGGTAGAATTATTGGAGCGCGTAGCGTAGCGGAATGTTTTCATTGCGATAAGAATACAAATAATCAGACAGGGTCATGGACAAATTAGGCCCAATTAAAATATTCACCGGTTCCAGGGCTTTGTATCCCATGGCAACGGACCGGTAATTCATCCGTATTTTGATTGGATCAAAGAAATCGAGAATATTATGACAACATCCATCTCTATCTCGCAGGTTAACTTAAAAAAAAATCATTGCTCATCCCTTAATTTTTAAAATTCTTTTCTTTTCAAAGTAGTTTTGAGTTTCAAAGGCAGGATTGAATTTTATTTTTAAGAAGTGGCAATGCCAATTGAAGAGGAAGCAAGCTTAGCCTCTCATTACAATGTGCTTCAAGAGTTAGGCTCTGGCTCATTTGGAACTGTAAGAATTGGAACAATCACGATGTGAAATAGTCTTTAATGATTTTCTAGGTTTATAAGGCTATTGAAAAGAAAACAGGAGAGGTTGTGGCCATTAAACATGTGAGTACCAATTACATTTGTTTTATAGTGCATGGTCTCGTATTAAATTTTCCTACTAATTAAGAATAGATAGACCTAGAATCTAGTGAGGACGATATTGCAGAAATACAACAAGAAATTTCCGTATTAAGCACTTGTGCTAGCCCCTACGTTACCCAATACAAAACTAGCTTTCTGAGAGGTCATAAATTATGGATTGTGATGGAATATCTTGGGGGAGGATCATGCTTAGACTTGGTAGCTGCTATTCATATGAAGCATTGGGATAAAAGAAACTAATTGTGTAGCTCAAACCTGGTCCATTCAACGAGGGGCATATTGCCATAATCTGTCGAGAACTTCTTTTCGGCCTGGACTATCTCCACAGAGAAGGGAAAATTCACCGTGATATTAAGGCCGCGAATGTCTTACTTTCAACGACTGGAAAAGTCAAGTTAGCAGATTTCGGTGTTGCAGCACAGCTCACAAACATTAAATCGCAGAGGAACACGTTTGTCGGCACTCCATTTTGGATGGCTCCCGAAGTTATACAACAAGCTGGGTATGATTTTAGGGCGGATATTTGGTCTCTTGGGATAACAGCCATTGAGTTGATCCATGGGGAGCCCCCAAATGCAGCGATTCATCCTATGAAAGTTCTATTCCTCATTCCAAAAGCTCCAGCTCCATATTTGGAAGGCTCCAAATATAGCAAAGAGTTTAAAGA
The DNA here is from genome assembly GCA_002918395.1 of Erysiphe pulchra. Lineage (NCBI taxonomy): Eukaryota > Fungi > Ascomycota > Leotiomycetes > Helotiales > Erysiphaceae > Erysiphe > Erysiphe pulchra. The sequence goes on along the minus strand of PEDP01000505.1, from coordinate 11,404 downwards.
TTTTGTGGCACAGTGCTTAACGAAAGATTGTGAAAAGAGGCCTAGCGCTAAGGATCTTTTAAAACACAAGTTTATTAGAAATGCTGGGAAAGTTGAGGCTCTCCAAGAGTTGATCGAGAGAAGACAAGAGTGGAGTGGTGGCCGTAGTCGCCCATGTCATCCTAAATTTTACGAAGAAACATTGTAGGTCAAATTGAATCCCATGAAAATATATTGCTCACGATTATAGAAACACGATAAATCCAAAAAATAGTCCAGATGAATGGCTTTTCGATACTGTCAAAGCTCCTACCATCTTACAAAGTCGGAAGAATACCAAAAGACGGAAACTGTCCGTCATTAACACAAATGATCAAAGTTTATACTCTCAATCAGAGGAAGGTATGAAAAAACTCGATTTGAAAGACTCACCTCTTGAGTACATATCTTCCCCTAAGAATACTGTAATAAAAGGCATAACCCGAAGACAAGTATCGATTTGTCGACAAAGCACATTAATTAAAGATCAGCGATCGCCGAGTGGTCAGAGAAGGTCACTTCAACCTGACTTAAGCTTTGGTAATACTGGATCGACTGTTCGCTTATTTCGTCGTGTATCAGATAAGTTTCCGACATCACACGTTAATTGTGATATGACATCTGTGTCAACAGCACGCAATGATAGTAAATCATCAGCATCTAACACTGTTTCCAAAGAAGCTATGCTCGGAAGACGAATATTTAATCAAGTTTTCGATCCGGCACTTCAGGAATTGCATGCCCAGACAAGTAGCCACTCGAAAAGAGAGAAATTGTCTCATCTTGCGGATGCTATGAGCGCCTTAAACGCAATAGATCCCGAAGGGGAATTCCAACTGTTGAAATTAGTGATGGAAAGAGTACAAGCTGATTCTAATTTATGCCCAATTTTGTGTCCTTCGCCTAAAGTAGTAAAACCCCAAGAAACTAAGCATCAAGTAACACCAGTAAAGGCACCAACTAAATTGGTGATGGCACAAAACAATCCTCATTTGAAGTCTCACCGCCGTCGACACTCTCATATTTTGTCAGACCCTGGCTTAAAAGAAAAACTGACGAACCTACCCGGCCAAGTTGTTCCTGGTATGGAGCATACAAAACAACTTGCCGACGTACTATATAGCCGATGGGCAGATGGACTCCGAAATCGATGGCCAGCATTATGAAAGTTTCTCATACGAATCAGATAAGTATATTCCGTGAAAGTCTCTTACTGTTATTTCTGAGAACATGAAGTATTTTGCCCCTAAAAAGACGGATTAAAGAAGTACCTTGGAAGATAGGAGACTTCAAATCTATTTTGAGACATGAATAATTTAAATGGCCATGAAGAATTTGTAAAACAATATTTATGCCGGTAGGGGTGAGGACCGACTTTTCAAATACCGATTTTCATAAAAAACCTCCTGACACCAGATTCATGGGTTACAAATTTATCTTAAACACATGATTATAATTTTCTCATCTACGAGTCACTTTTCTCTTCACAGCGCTGCTAGGTATAGAGGTCACTAAGTAATAATCATAAATGAGGGTATCTTATCTTGGCATATTTTCTCATCTTCACTGTAGTTATAAATAATATTTGTCAAGAAAACGAGAGAGATACACATTCCAAGTAATACTATCTATTACTAGATGTTAAAGAGTACCAAATAATTAGTAAAGAGACTCAGAAATCTCTTATAATTCCTATCAAACTTTAAATGACAAAAAAATGATAGAAATTACTTAGGAAAAACCCCAACAAAAACACCAATTTTCATCATTACCAACTTTGAGGCACAACATCACATTTAAAAATTTGTTCAAACGTACTTCTAAAAGCTTAGGAAATTATTGCCTTTGTTTTTGTATTAAGTAGTCAAATTTTTTGGTGTAAAAAGGTTAAGAAATGGTACTTACCGGCCTTCTAACTTGATATAAATTTTAAAAACATACGATTTTACTTAACCCGTTATAACTCTTGATATTGGGATTATCGATAAATTTTATAAACATGAATAAATAAGGAAGGTAGCCGCTAAATCACCATTTAAGTTCTGGAAAATGTTAAATCCTCACCCCCTTTCGTTATTTCCTCATCTTCACCCCCTTCTTCTCACGTGACCCGCGCATACTTTAACTAGTAAAGTCTTAACTTCGACACATACGTTTACAAGCTTATCTCTCACGACTTCACGCTTTCTCACTTATCATGTATAAAAATTACCTGCGTATTTGAATAATATCATCTGAAGTATATTTAAATTAAACCCAATGGCTGGCAAGAGGGTGCCTCCTGACCCTCCCGACGCTGCGAATCGCTTTACGAAAACGTCCTTGATACCGAGCAAGTAAAATAAATACACTGCCCAAAAACATCGAAAATCCAACTTTTCTATCGAAGCAATGCGAAAGGGCGCTACTCTCGAGAAGAAAATAAGTATGGTTCAAAACTCTAGCATAGTCTGCTCAGACAGCACTACAAATGAAGAATACATGCCACTATCTGGGAAATCTACTTCAGCCATAAATGAGGGAAATCTTAATGCATTTCCAATTGATTGCTCAGAGCGTATTATTCGATCCCCTATGCTATACGAAAATGATCCATTTACATCTTCCTTGCACTCTCACTTTTATGGCGTTTCGAGACCGCCAGCCAAGTCTAAACCCCATAATTCCAAAATCTTGAGGATATTAGACTTAGAAAGCCCAATGCCAAGTCAACAACAAGATGATACCGTCAGTCTGAATTATGATGAATCCCATCTTCCAGACAAACATGCTCACCAAGGCCTTATACAATAAGCGCTTTCAAGGAGCACCCAGCCTGCAGCAAATCGAACTATGGAAGCTGAGAATCTATTCGGCCCATTGCTTCTACCATTGACCAACAGTGCGCGTCCCAAAAAATCTCTTACCTTTCTGCTAGACAACAACAGGCTTTCCTTACTTTCTGCAAGGACCTAACCACAGTTGCTGCGACTCATTTCGAAGCTTATATGCGTGGTTTACTTGCTAGACTCACAGAACCCCCCAAAAATTCAAGCTTTCGTACGACTACGGTTTCCCAAAAACTTCTCACATATGCCAATGTGGCAGCACGAGGTGGACTGGCTACTTCAGTTCACGGCTCAATTCAACGGAACTCAACTAGCAATTCAGCTAATCGTAAGAAGTTAAGCAAGTCTACAACAACTCGGGCTGATGACCGCCTTTTTATTCGCCTTTCTGAGCAAGATAAGCTTTGGACACTCTCACCGCATGCAATACTTTCACATTTGAAGGCCAAACTTGGTGCCAACAACCATCTTTTAGTTAATGTTCAGGCAACGAAGACAGGATTAGCCCTCTGTCCAAAATTTGGCGAATCCTTCGCACTCAAAGAGCAGACTACCTCAATGGGTGTTTTCGGTAATACGACAATCAAGAACGCGTCACCCTGGACTTCATACAGGATCCAAAACGTTACAAGAAGCTTTGGCACCATAAATGACAATTTCGAACACCAGCTTCAACTAGTCACTGAAATAGCTATGACCGAAGCATTGACTGCTGCCACTGGGGTCAAGCCAGTTATTGTAACACCCTCTCAAGATAATGACCTCTACCCTCACACAACATCCACATCTTAGATTGCATTTTTCTGAGAACGCAAAGCGCCTTCCTCACACCCTTTACTTATTTGGCTGCCGAACTGTTACCGTCGACAAAGCACAGTCCAGTGTTCTTGTTGTTGGCTATGGCACAATAGCCGAACCTGTGCATCTTCCCCAAGGTGTCGCCTCTGGCTCTTCTGAACACACAGAATCTGAACATACAAACCACTGTGCAGCTAAGGGTAATCATACTTGACCTCCTAAATGCACCTATTGTCACGGTCCACACCCCTCTGATAATCCCGATTGCGATCTTAGACCTAAAATACCTGGACAAACAAAGACTAAATCTCAAGTGAGCTTGATCCGTCACATCTGCGCCGAGTTACGTATAAAGAAACAAGCAGAGGCAGGATGTGACAAACCTTCCTCACATGCACCAGAACCACCCGCCGATAACAACGATGCAACAATTAACTCCCATACATCTCCAGCACCTCATATGGAACCGATCCAAACAATTCCCTATGATGCTCTAAGCATCGATCAAGGGCAGAGCAAGGATCAAATGGAATGCCAATGAGATCGAAATACGCTCGCAGCTCCTCCAATAAGCCACTCACAATCCTCTCCTTTAATGTAGGAAGGGGCTCACAAGCACACGAAATTGCTCTGAATGAAGCTTCTCTCAACAGAGCAGATATCATCCTTTTACAGGAACCCTATATTTTTCGCGACATCTCCAGACGTATTACTAAAAGACACCAGTCACATGAAATCTTTTGTTCTCCTGTTGACTGGTCCGCCCTTCGGCCACGAGTAGTCACTTACGTTAGAAAGAAACTCAGTACACATGCTGAGCAAATATATATCGACCCCTCTAGAGACTTGCTACTCCTCCGATTGACTGACTTCTCCCACAGATCAAATACTAAATATTTTAAATGTATATAATGCACCCCATAGAGATAAAAACGAAATTTCCCTCTAAAGATTTTACACACTTCCCTTGTCGGCATTTCAAAGTAGCTGCCTCCTCCAGGGAAATTTTAATCTGCATCACATCCGCTAGCAGCCTTCTTGGTCGCGAGGTCCATCCATAGGCGCTGAAGAATTTGTAGAATGGGCCGATAATAGAAACTTCTCTCTCTCTCCCATAGACATGGCTACACATAACCGGGGCAACGTTCTAGATTTAGCCTGGGCTTCTGGTCCATTGCTGGGTAAAACAACAAGTTTTGTTGCTAATTATTTAGATGCAACATCCGATCATTTACCGGCTCTAACCAGATTTGCTTGGGGAAAACACCATACTTCAAAGCAGAAATTGTGAATAGACACCCTGGATATTGAGCTGTTCTTAAAAATGCTCACAAATACAATCAGAGGAATCAGAGAGCCCCCCATTTATATAAGTAACAACATTTTAGACAAATTGGCTGAAGAAATAATAGGGGCTATTCGTTCAGCTTTCTATAGTGTAGCAAAGCGGTCCTATAGACAGGGAACAGGGAACCCGTGGTGGAACGATGGCTGCAGAACTGCTCGACAAAAATATAAGGCACTCGCTAGGTGTACTTCTGAAGACGATGAATCAAAAGAGGCAAAGAAGTCATATTGAAAGGTCGGAAAGAAGGCTAAGGAGGAATATTTCAGATCAAAAATGGAACAGGCTAATAAAGGAAAAGGTGTTTTCGCTATGACTAAATGGCACAAATCTGATGGAGCGTATCGCTCAGTCCACTTAAAAGATCCCAGATATACGGAACGTCAACTCGCAACTAGATTGACGGAAAAAAGGGAGGTTCTTATGAGTAATCTCCTCATTAACACATCTGAGGCAGGAGATATTCCTATGGACTCACCAACAGTCTCCTCGCGCGTACTTTATCTCCCGCTAATCACACTCGCAGAAGTTAAAGATTCTATATTCCAAGCTGGAAACACTGCTCCTGGGGCGGATGAAATCACAACTGCTATCCTCAAACATGCATGGCCGCTTATCGAGGTGCATGTCTACTCTCTATACATGGGATGCATTTCGCAAGGCTACCACCCCATATGTTTTCGTCAAGCGGTTGTTACAATGATACAGAAGCCAAAAAAGCCCGATCTCTCATCACCACGCTCCTACAGACCAATTGCACTCCTCTCAGTCCTCGGCAAAGGGGTTGAAAGGATATTGGCAAAGCGTATGGCCTGGGTGGCAATTAAGAACAGAGTCATCGCTAGCCAGCAGTTTGGAGCCCTCCCATGCAGGTCTGCCATAGATCTCATTACGTATCTAACTCATGATATAGAAAGTGCTCTTAATGAAGGGTGTACCGCAAGTATGATAAAACTTGATTTTAAAGGAGCATTTGATGCTGTTTTACCTGGTATACTTATCCGACGCCCACGTGAACAAGGATCGCCAGATAACCTTATTAGGTGGGTAGGGTCATTTGCAACTGATCGTACCGTACAGATTCGATTAGACGGTGAGACTGGTCCTAAAGATAGAATAAATTGTGGACTCCCCCAAGGCTCTCCTATTTCCCCCATACTTTTTATGCTCTACATATCCCCACTTTTCAAAATGGGTTACAATACAAAGATGTTTGGATACGTAGACGACATGGCATTGCTCGCAACTTATGATACGCTTGAAGAAAATTGCATATCTCTGACTAACTCAATTAAAGAGGCCATATCCTGGGCTCAAGATGAAGGCATTACATTCGACCCTTCAAAAATCTAACTACAAAATTTCTCACGAAAGCGATCCGATAAGGATCCTCTCTCTACTCCAGCTGTCGAATTGGCCAATTTATCTGTGGCCGAAGATCCAAGGCACCCATAAACTAGATGGCTTGGTGTATATTTTGACAAGAATATGACGTTCAAATTGCACATACGTTTTCTCGCTGCAAATGCACTCAAGAGTCTAGAAAATTCTACGAGCGGGGTGCTCTCTCGACTACTAAGACAAGCCACTCTCGCTTGTGTACTACTCATAGCTTACTATGGGGCAGAAAAATGGTGGCCAGGTCAAGGAAGAATCTCCAAGTCTAACCGCTACATTTCAAACCGTGTAAAAGGACATTTATCTCACCAACTTAAAGTGGTAATAGCATGCGCTAGAGCCATCCTTCCAGTTTGTAAAACGACAACCATCACATTTTATTCCGCGAAACTGGTCTACTTCCCCCAAAGATTCACCTCGATTCAATTTTCCGTCGTGCAGTTCTCCGTATTCACCGGCTAGATTCTTATCATCCTTTACGCCGGCGTGTCATGTGGACACTGAATATGAAACGATGTGTTTCCTGCTTTTCTAATGGCGTACTAAATGTTCCAAGAATAGAGAGTATAAACCCCTTACTTCACCCACCGTGGACTGAAAAAGAAAGCTACCACGTTAGTTTAAGACGAGTTGTCTGATCTTAAAACTATTTCTGTTAAGGGAGACTTTGAAGAATGGGGATTTAAATTGGGGATTTTGAGTTAATTAGGAATAAAACTTATATTGTCTGAAAGGTAAGAATAAATAAACAACGTCGCACGGTTTCTAAAAGATACAAGCTCGCGATTACTTATACATAATTTTATATCAATCAAGGGGCTAACAGGCATTGACAAACGAGCTAGATACATCGAGCTAGGCAAACCCCTTAATGCCAATAATAACATGCTAGTACCTAAATTTTAGGTATCACTTTTGCGACCCTTCGGTCGAGGCTGATCTTGATAGGAACCATGACACTTTCCTCACTAATATCCCTCCTCATGACCTTGAAGTATACACTGATGGTGGAAGACACGACTCCTCTATATCCCCAACAGTTAGTGGCGATTTAGTAGTTTATCAAGCTGGATGACTTGTAGCTAGGAAATGCATCCCACTCAGCCAATCACTAAGTATATTCGATGCTGAGGTCTATGCTGCTGTAGCTGGTCTAGAGACCGCCTTAGAGCTATCATCTTCACGCTTTTCTAATAATCTATGGATTTTACCTGACAATTTGGATGTTGCGCGTCGCCTCCTTAGCGTTCCACTCTACTCCTCTCAATCTAGATTTGCACTTTTTTTTTAAGAAGGCATCTGAATGGCCTAATCTTCGACGTCTTCCTCACACTACATCTGGCAAAGTCAGAGTTCACTGGGTTCCCGAGCATGCGGGTATCCTCAGTAATATACAAGCAGATAGAGCGGCTGGTGAAGCGCAAAATATGACCCCTCCATAGGCTCTCCCACTCTCTAAAATGTACGCCAAGTCCTGGACTAAAGCGAAGACGTTAACGGCATTTAAGAGATACTGGGAAGATAGTATCCCCTCCTCATATTTAGCACTCGGTATTGAGTTACAAGATGGATGTCCTAAAGAGCTATTACTTGCACGTCCTATTGCCGTACAAATTTATGCCGCACGCTCGGGACACGGCGATTTCGCTGTGTATCATGAACGGTTTAACCACACCAATTCCTATCTGTTTCGTAGTTGCGGTGAGCTTAAATTCAGTCGACATCTTCTGCATTGTAAAAAACTTTCGATCAAACTCCCCAAAGCACCAAAGTCTGGCAGAGATTTAACCAGATATCTTCTTGGCACTGGTGAGGGAGCTGTAAAATTGGCCAAATAGCTAAACGATACAAAGTACTTCGTCGAAATCTGCCCCAGGAACCCTCCATAGTTTTATTTACTGACAAAAAAAAGAATCCCATATTTCTACAAATTATACTTCCAAATAGCAGACTATTTGGGTATTAACCAACAACCCAGATATTTGCTTTTCTATTTAGATTTTGTAAATCGTAAATTCTGTAGCCCTTTTCATTGCTTGTTAGCATTGTTGTTGCTTGCAATATAATTCTGGCCCTATAACTTCGGTTGGAGTGATAGTTGCCCCAGATATCCAGAGCGATTAGCGCTGGCGTCTTTTGCCCGTTTGGGCTTGTTTAGATCGATCCCGGATTGATCCTTGTAGACGTAAAATAGATAACAAATAAACAAATAGTATACACGTTGTTGTAGGCAAATGGCTTCTTGTCATAAAGAACTATGTACACGTCAAAACTATATTAAAACAGATAAAGGAAACATCTACAAAAATTTTAAAGACGCTAAAAAATAGGGATAGATCAAGTTTTATGTTAGTAATGGTCATGTTTACATAAGGGGAAGGAGGAATGTTGTATCAATAGCGAATCATTTCTCTCCGGTACATCGTGAGGATCTAAGTATGTAGTATTAAAGTATTGATATAAAAAGGTAAAACTATTTAAATTTGAATAAAATCTTAATGTGTGGCATAAATGAATTTAGCCCAAAGATATATATATCACCTAGCAGCAAGAATCTCTTGGTCCGGATTTGCTTGCCCTCATCCTCTTCGTCTCAAGCCACTATTCTTATCAGGCAATTCCACCTATCATGGCCTTGATCATTAAGTTTATCACATATCAAGGGCCATGTAATATCTTAGCTGGTCTAATAACATCAGCCGCCTTTCTTGCTGCATACTCGGACTCAGATAGTTTCCTTTGAATCAAAGATTCCGCAGCTGAGTGCCTTTTAGCTGCTACTTATGCCGTATTGATCCTATGCAAAGCTCCTGAACTAGAGGCCAATCTTTCGGTTTGCTGGTCAAATGCTCTTGAGCGCCAATAGACGCAGCTGTATAACTCTCCGTAACACCACTGTCTCGGAAAAGGAACATTCCCTTTCACAAGACAGTTAATAAGAGACTAAATAGGCGTACATCAATCGAGGAATCCCAATTTTTCTTTGATCGGAGGCTTGAAATAAAACAATTTGACTTCGGGTTCTTCACGACATACATAGACAGTGATCTTAGGTAGTTTAATTGTGCTTATCGTTTTCGATCATGCTTATTTAGGCTTTAAACTACGAGCACTAGCCTACAATTTCAAGCTTATTTGATTCTGAGAGTAAACATTGTGTGTATGGATCGCATGAGAGTTGCATATACACTTCTTTTGTGGTGTAGTAGAATATCTACCTGTCAATCAATATTTAAAGATTGTGAGACTGTAGGAAGCACTGATGTGTTTGCCATTGCTTTTCCAATCGCACGCTATACACCGTTGATCTCACATTTCAAGCGGATCTCTTCTTCATTACTTCCGTTATCTAAATTCATGTAAAGCCCTTATCAATTGGCTCATTCTTTGATAAAATTCAATAAATCATCGTAGGAATTGAAATCTTTTAAAATGTCGAATAGCCTAGGTCGACGTGTTTTTATTCACGAGTTCCAGTTAAGACAACGGGCTATTCTTTAAATTTTTGCTGGCAATACCATCAGGTACTTTTTCAAATAAATCATTTGAAAGACATGACTGTAAATTTTAACATAAGTCTCTCCTTGGTAGTTAGTCCTGTGAAAATTTGAATATAACTTCGACTTAAAATACTTGTGAAAATAGCGAATCAAAGGAACAGTTGTGTGGTCTAATCACTTTAGAGATGCAAAGTATTCAAAATTATGATGTACGGGGAATTAAAGGCCCGAAGACGTGAGTGTAGACAAACAAATTTGACATATATACATTGGCTGTGCAAATGCGAAATACAATACAGTAAATCGAGGCTTGAGAGTCTTCGATAGCAAGTTCTCCTCTATGTTTTTAAGTCAGCAGCAGCGGTGATGAAGATCTTGATATCCCGAATGAAAAGGGTTTCCACTATACGAGCTGTCATGAAAAAGGAATGGGGAATTGAATTGACGAAGCGCGATATATACAATACGAGAGTATGCAAACGGATCGAGGAATTAGGTGGGCTAACGCCTATACAATGGGTAGCTCGGGAGCTCGAGGAACGTAGTTTTATTTTCAGGATCAAAAAAGATAGGGATAATGGTGTAAAGTACTTATTCTCTACTTTACCTCAAGTCTCTAGATGTATCACTCATGGATGCGACCTAATCGACTCCAGCAGCCTAAGATCAAATCCGTGATAGGATACCTTATTTTAATTTTTCAGACTTGAACTTTATGAATTTCCGTCATAATTTTGTTAGGGAATTTGGCTGATTTTAGATTTGCCATTATAACCGTCTAAATACAGTTAAATGGGTATTGATTAGTCTCGCTGTCGCCTGTTTCATAGTTAGCGGCAGTAATATCTGCCCACTCAACAACTTAAAAAGTATATATAGCAGATATTAAATTAAACTGACTGATGTTAGGAAGATCTATAATACCTAATTATTGTCAAGTTTGTTGCACTTACTAGTGTGACCCTCGCTACATTTGAGGTTATTGAGAGAAAAGATTGAGATCCAATCAGGTCTTCCACTTCTCTCTCAACTTGTCCCAGAGTAGTCCCATCCTGCTTCCTGGAGTTTTGGATAGAATGATCTTATTCAAAAACTTTCATCTTCCAATGTTTGATTCATAAAGTCTAGGACTTAATTATTGTGACCGTGAAGAACAATTTTGATGTCGCTGAGCTCTGATATAGGAATTAGTAAATTTTGTAGTAGTAGATAACTAGAAAAGCATGTCCCGATGGGCCAGTGAGCCTGTGAAGGACGAAATAAGCTTTGAAATGGTCTTTTAATGTTCGAAAATGGTCGAGAATTGGGAAAGTTGTGGTGCTTAATGTGCCCTGGTAGTGTTAATGTGGGGAGACGGACCCACCGATTTTCAGCAGCAAATGAAGAGCCGTGCTGTCTTTTAGTACGACTCCATATTTAAAAAGTGGCGAATGGCACCTCTGCCTTGCCCGCTAGCGTACTGAGGCCTGTCGAATTTGAGCCAATGAAATAATAGACGCCCTTCGAAAATGGCTCAA
>PEDP01000504.1:0-23362 GCA_002918395.1 Erysiphe pulchra | reverse complement strand
CTAGTCTCCTCTCTATGCATTTACCCCAAAAATTGTTGCGGGTGGTCCGTGCGACCCCATCAAAATATCGATTTTTTCCGACTTTCAGCGCCCAGAACGAACGCAATATGAGTCGAATCAGTCTCTGGATAAAATTTTTGATGTCGCAATGGAGTTAAATTGTATATATACAATTTTCAGCGATTTTAAAGGAGGTCGCCCGTCGGGTCGCGGTCGCTGATTGGCTGAATTCGAATGACTAAGGAAAAGTGGATACCAGGCAAGCAAGTGTTCCTCTTCCTCTGCGAAAGCGCCGACCTCCGACATTTTCGTGAATCAGCCAATCACGCCGCATCGCCGACACAAGCGGGGCCGAAGGTCCCGCTTGACGGCGATTGGACTAACACCACCATCTAGGCTCCTCGGTGTCCGAGGAGCAGGCCAAATTCTAGTATTCTTAATGTAGATTCATGTATATCATTTATAGACTTTTTTGACATGTTACAAGCGAAATTACGCTTCCTTATAAATAGAAATGTTTAAGTAAGTTGTTAGGAGAACGACAAAAAGGGTAGATTTTTACAACAACGATTAAAAGATCCTTTTACAACAGTGTATACGAACATATTGTAAATTACGTGTTCAACCAATACCCTTGATACTCTCCTGCATTGTTAGTTATGAATTTGTTTGGCCACCGACCATGTTAAGCAAAAAAAAGATAATTAGTTCTCTATCTATCTGGCTTCGACGCATTAGAACGGATTTCTAATCTCAGAATTACTACTTTTTATTTGGTATTTACCAGTCCAACACCAATTTGACCCTATTCTTTTACTCTACAATCTCTGTGACTCCCTTCCCAAAATCAAATCCAAATTAAATTTAAGTTCATAGAGACTCTTTCTTACAATTCCTCACACAGCATTCTCCATTCCAATTCAAACACAGAAACATAAAAAATGTCTTCATATAACACTGGAGTTCCTTCTGGCGTTCAAAAACGTGGCAAAGACAACTTTTTATTTAGAGAAGATCTCGTCAAAGAAGAATCTACAACCGAGATTGACAAATTAAATAAACAAAACGAAATACGCAAACAACTTACCTGCCTACAGCCGCAATTTCACAAAGTATTTATCACCAGATCTAGCACATCAACTGGAGATTTTTATACGCATTTGAGGAAGATAACATTTTCTTCAGTTTGAGGTAAGTTCCAGAACTATTGCGAGGGACAAAGCATAAAGACATAATGTTAATTTAGCTTGTGCAAATTGAAAGAGCAAATCTCCAAGTAGTTCTATACCATATCGCTCATGTTTCTTCTAGCTATGCTCTTTTAATTAGATTTTGTTTTTTTTTTAGATACAAATTCCAAAATTTGTACTTATTTTTCATAAACTCTAGATTTTATCGAACCAGTAAGTAGTGTTTGGAATTTTGCACTTTTGCCCGAAGGCGTCAGTCACATGATTGCCCGGGTAATTCTGTGATACATAAATACCTATGGGTATCGCATGATTAGCCGGTTAACCCATTTTTTAAGAGGTCTGGCTACGCGGGCTTACCCAACGTTTCCCTGTCACAGGCCGTTCGTTGCTATAGTGATTTGATCACGAATTATCCGGCTCCAGAGCTTTAAAATATTTCCAAAAGGAAAGTGGATTCATCTAATTACCTAACAATCATATAAATTCTATTTCTCAAAACATTCCCTCCTACTTCCCTTAACCCAACTTTGCACAAGGTTCTTGTTAGAATCACCGGATATGTGAAGTTGTGGTACTATAGTACACAGTAAATTTGATCGTATTCTTCTTGTTCTATCTACTGCTAAATAGCTTGCGCGTAAGAATGGTTCTACAATAATGCGAGCCGCATTAGCGGCCGCATAGCCATGATATGACTATTTACTAAGGTTATTTATTTATATATTCCGACAGTTCTATCTTTTCCTAAATAAAAATTTTAGTCAACATGTTTATTTCTTGGTTTTGGTTTTGGTATTGAATTAGTATCTGTCTTGTTGCTCATGAAAACTTGGGATAATTTCTAAACCAATGCCCTTTTTCAGTGAATCGTATAAATTTCCCAGATGTGCGAAGTGTTGCAAATTCCTTCGGCGAACGCCAATGTGCTGGAGGCCTAGAATTATTTTTGACCATTGGCTTGATTTTGTGAATTTATTACACTTTTTATGGTTCTCGAGACAGATTGCATATTGTAAGAAACTAATTATATGGTTCCTTTTTTTACCTTAGTTTCTCCTATCCCTGTATACGTTTACCCACGTCTATTATTTAGCCTGGTTTTTTCAGTAGCCTACACTTGTAGCCTCCACAAGGCGATAGACCACTTATTGGTGACATTAGAGAACGAAACCAAGTTAAAGGTTAGACAACATCGTATTCTACACAGAAATTAGCGTGTTGATTTCCCCACAGAGGTATTTATGAGTTTTCTCTGTTTATTGGGGTCAAGGGTGAGGTACCACGATGTATTAATAGGTCCTTTTGTAGTTGAGCTTTATGCTTTGTCTTCCGTCAATCACAGAATCTTTAGACATTAATCTTTCTTGAATCTCTTTGCTCTAGTTAATTCTTGAACTTCTTATTCTTCTTTTGATTTATTTAATCACCTCAGTCCTCAGTCCTCAGTCTTATAGTCAGCTTCTTTCCCAAGCCTGACAGATATCCTAATAGGTGTCTCGAAATCATCATCCACATGGGTGGGAATATTAACAGGTGCTTTATTAGATGATGAAATATATTCCAAGTTTGATTGCAGGCGAGTTGAGTCTGATATCGTTGTATGCCGTGTATTAGTTTGTTTCCGGTCGTGTTTGGGTATGTAATCATCCCGTACTTTGTTGAAAAATAGGATATAGTCTGCATCAAATATTGCGACAGGAATTAAATCCTTTCTTGTTTAAGCCGGAGTTGAGGTAATAGATTTTTTCCCAACCTTACCATGTCGAACCTTTGGCTTGAGCAAGCATGTACTCGAAATCATTCAAGAAATCAGAAAAAATTAGATATTCCCCTTGCCTAATTCTAGAAAGCTTTCCATTTGCCGTCTATACAGCCGTTTTGTCCTCAAGGTTTTCATTAAAATGGTCTATGAATAGCTTGTAGTTCCGATCACTATTCGTTCCACCTGTCGAGAATCTCTGTAATACCCTATTTCTTGAGTCTCAGGGTATTGAATTCATCATATCGATGCGTACCGCCTTATTTCCAATGTAGGATAATCAAACAAGCATCAATTCAAGGACAAATACTTTTCTACTTCACAATTGAACAAGGATTTGTACACTCTGTTAAGTAGGTCCAAATCAAGCTTGAATTTTATCTTCATAAAACCATCATACATCAAATATTAATCAAATTCTATTAAAAATCCAACAGTTAATCTTCTGTTGGCCTACCATCCTCTTCTATATCGGCCAGACGCCTGTCATGCATGCTTTCAATAAGATATGTGAGCTCCTGAAAGCTCATGGAATCACAGCTGGTTGACGTTTAAATCCTCCATTTTCTAATTCGGACTAGATTACCCTTTCATTCACATCCAAGTGATGAAAAGACCTAGATGCTAGCTAGCTCTTGGTGGCTCATCTTATAATTATCAGGAGATAACTTCATAAATTTCTCAGCTATTTCAATGTCATCTGAGAGAACTAAGCGTGAGCTCTAGCCGACCTCGAGCTTGTTTAGGTGTCACATTTTCGCGACGAGGTGAATCCCCAACCTGGTTCCAAAAATTCCTAGTTGAGTTGCAATTCCTGATTGATTCAGACCTGCTTGATGAAGTTTTTTAATATAAATTAAATAAATTAGTACTAATGTTTGATAATCATCTTGAAATATTGTCTTCCTGGGAACACATGTTTCTATTCAAGCGTCTAAGTGCGAGTGTAGAATGTAGCGAATGATGATGAATTGTGAACGAAGAAATCGAGAGAATAAAATACTAGACCAAGGATATCAATGACGTTCTTGTTGATAATTGCGAAGTTGTTACTGTGGTTGTGACGAGAAATTTTGTTGGTGAGTCTATCAGATGTGGGGAAGAGATAAAGATCGGTGTTAATTTTACAGCTGCCGGATATTTCGGGCCAATTTTTTATATTTCAACTAGCACAAGGACTAGTAGGGATATTGAGGCCTGATCACAATATACCCATGTGCCGTGCCACTGTAGCACGAAAGGCAGTTTAGCACGACTATAATAATCCCTGTCTTTGATCACAATTGCATGGTAAAACTTATACTTTTTTACTTGTTTTACGGCTCGAATTAGTACAGTTTATTAGCTTTCTTTTTACAATTTGTTATCTAACGGCGTCATTATTCCGGATCAAATCACCATGGCAACGACCTGTAACAGGGAAACTTTGAAGCCGTTGGGGAAGCCCGCGTACCTCCGTACCTCGTACTTTCAAGCACTCTATCTGCTCGAATACTCACCACCTAATTAAAAGACTTAAGCATAACTTCGTCGACTGTTTCACCAACGTCGTCAAATTTAATTGAAGATTGGTGGTCTAAAGTTTGTCATTCTCGCCAAAATCCGGACTTACATTTGAGGCGCGGGAAACCCAGCAATGATATAATGGACATGTATCGAAAAAGAATGTTTGAAGACGGAAGATTTCTGAAAACGACACAACGCTCAATAAATTAATGTGGTGTACAAAAATGATGTCTAGCGATTTTCTAGTAACATGATTTGCATGTAGACTTGGAAGTTGATTTGGACATTAATCTGCCTTCTTTGCAGGATAAGACATATAGCTTAATGCCGAATGTCAAAACTCTTCAACTAACTCCAAACGGAATAACTTTTTTCCTGACCAAAACAAAGCATCATCAACTACATGATCCAAGAGATCTATCTCAGCCATAGGGACTAATAGTTAGTGGGGAGGGCTCTTTCTGATTCCGATATTGGCTTTAAAAATAGGACTCTCCACTATGAGATTAAATGGGATGATCTGGCTCCAACTTGTCATTATCACAGTTATTAACAAATTACTGGGAATTGTTGGGGCAGTACAATGTCCAGATTACGCTTCTTACTCTCAAGCTCCTCACGAACCATTGAGTGGAGGTCGATATAATCTCCCATACATGAGACCGCAGCCGTTATGTCGCAGTTTCAATTCTTCTGACCTTGAAGACATCATCATTGACATGAAAAATGTTATCAAAGATCCTGATCTCTATCGATTATTTGAGAATTGCTTTCCGAACAGCTTAGATACGGCAGTAAAATGGAGAGGAACTGCTGCCAATAACTCTAAGGAAGAGCTAGCATTTCTGATTACAGGCGACATTAATGTGAGTCGATCCATTTCAAGCAAAAGCTAGAAATTTTTTGGACCCAAAACTTCTAGTTTGAATTAACTCTATCAGGCCATGTGGCTCCGAGATTCTGCAAATCAGATGCAAAGCTACCGCTCATTTCTTAAAGCCAGTTCTAGCTCAGACTCTCTAGCAAGCTTATATCGGGGCGTTATTAACTTACAGGCGCGTTACATTAATCTGGCACCTTTTTGTAATTCATTTCAGCCTCCAGTAGAATCTGGACTTGCTCCTACCAAGAACCAAGACAATCCAAATAACGTTAATCCACCTTATAACGCAGATCAAGTGTTCGAGTGTAAGTATGAGCTAGACTCACTAGCAGCATTTCTAGAGATTTCTACCAATTATTTTGAGGCGACTAAAGATACTCAATTCTTTAAAGATTTCCAATGGGTTAGCGCAGTCAAAACTATCATTACGACCACAGAATTACTTATGGAAGGCACGTATGCATCAGATGGATCTGTTAATAAATGCCCTTATACTTGGAATCAACAATCCACATCTGGATCAGAGACTCTAACAAATGGTGGATGTGGTAATCCGGTGAAAGGTGACATCGGTTTGGTGCGCTCTGCTTTTCGACCCAGTGATGATGCGTAAGGAAGCTATAATCTTTGACTATTGATATAATACAAAAGAGATATAAGTAATCGTAAATACTGATGAATACAGTACCATTTTTCAGTTCTTTATCCCAGCAAATATGATGTTTGCTGGCTATCTGAGCTCAGCCTCAAAGATCATGGCAATCCTTGGAACAGAAAATGAACTCGCTGATCACATGAATCAACTTTCTCTTACAATCCGCACCGCAATAACCAAATACGCCATAGTGCGTGATGCCACTTATGGTGATGTTTACGCATATGAGGTGGATGGATTTGGAAGTATCAATCGTATGGATGATGCAAACATCCCTTCGCTACTCAGCGCCCCAATAATTCGATATTCCAATATTAGTGATACTATCTACCAGAACACTCGTCGCTATGTGCTCAGTGAAGATAACCCATATTTTATGCGTGGACCTATCATTAATGCAGTCGGAGGACCTCACGTAGGACCTGGTATGGCATGGCCTATGGCATCTATTGTTCGTATTCTTACTAGTGACGATGAGAAAGAGATTACAACTGCGTTAAAGGAGATTGTCAGTAGTACGGCTGGACTAGGTCTAATCCACGAAAGTATTAACTCGTTTAATGAGTCTCGGTGGACAAGGCAATGGTTCAGTTGGGCAAACGGCTTATTAGGAGAATGTTTATTAGATTTAAAAGCGAGGAAAGCCGAGATTTTAGGTCAGAGTTTTCAGTAAAGATCATTTCGTGTGTGGGCCAATCTATTCATTACAGAATTTGCAAATTTTGTAACTAGCTCTCTTTGATAGTTGACTATACTAAGAAAATCGTAGAGGTATCTTGTAAGGCTCATCTAGGCATCCATCAGCTCATTCACTTCCGTAGACTTAAAATCATCATTACAATCAATTTAAATAGATTGTTTCATTTCCTATATTGTGAAAAGAACTTAACACACGCACCCAAACCTTTTAAAAAATATCCCAGAAAAAGTCTGCACGGATTATGAACACCTTTATTTGATGTTACTTCTATATCGCCTCTGTAATCCAATAATCCCATGAACTGCCTTTTATAATTCTCATTGACGAATCATGCCCTGACTGTAAAGCGAGTGAAAATTTTGATCATTTATTTTTGATTTTTTTGTCTCATGTATGTGCTTCCTCAGATTCAATCTTAATTGCATTCTGTGTTGTTAACTAATAGCAACCTAATAGTTTCATTGGTCTTCCGTTCTATAAAAGAAATCTTACCCACATTTAGCTGATGAACAGGGATTTTTTTATTTTTTCCTATCCGATCACTAAATTCCTAATTACTCACCCACAATTTGATCACCTTGTATGGTTGCCTCTTTGTCTCGAAATTGTCGCATCAACTCGAGAAAATGACTATTTTGAAATTTTTTACTTTGATCATTCTGTACACTTCTCAACAACCGAGACGCTGTTCGGGATAAAGAATCTTGATCATCTTCTTTAGATAAATCTTCATCTTCAATCGTATCGGCACCAATGGGGACTTGGGTTAAGCGCACGTTATCTTCTAAGGGTAACGATTGGTTAGACAAAGTTTCACTTGTAGGTAAACCTTGATTATTCCCAATAGAATCTTGAAATTTTTCTTGTGCAGTATTTTTCTCCAATTCGGCTGCTAAATCAAAAGCTCGTGAAAAATCTTCCTCATCAAGTCCTGACAGCTGTTGGTAGGGCGGTAGCCAATTTTGATGAAGATGATTTAGTATTCCATCTACATTATTGACCATGGGATAAAGGTTATTTATCGTATCTCTAGTTACATTAACGTTATTATAAGTTGAAGAAGGCAAGTCATTTATTTTGCTACTCATATATTGCCGCTGCCACGCATGGGTCTGACCCTGGATAAACTCATCGTGCTCTGTAGGGCCTTCGGTAAAATTTAATTTCCTAAAATCTGATACCCAACTAGACGACGATGGCAATTCACGGAGATTCGATGGGTTTTGGATCACGGTCTGCGGAAATAATGCATGATCAAGAGGTGGTAATGCTGCATTATTTTGAAAAGCTTTGAATTCTGCTTCTGCTTTACTTGAGCTTGGGCCTGGTAATGATCTAAATCCCTTTCCATCAAAAATTCTTATCAGAAGTTTGAAACTTGAAATTGAAAAAAAGAGCTGAGTAATTTAACTCTAGTAATCATTTATCTCTAAAAGAAAGGAAAAGAAAAAATTAGTTGAAATAGAAAACATGATTTACCTGTAATGGAGTGTTCCTAGAACTTAATCTTTCTTGTTGAAGAGTTTGGTCGGTAGACGTGAGTTTTTGTAAGTTTTGTATGGGATTTGAAGGTCCACCACATTGGCTATCTGCAGCCATTATCTGGATATTATTTTTTTTGTTTTATCAAAACAAAACAAATATCTCTTGAGTCCTTTTTAAAAGTCGGAATTGGGGAAGGATGTTTTTGGAAATTCTTAAAGGTCCAGAAACTGATCGGAAAAGATGTTTTTTTCCTTTGTCTATTATCTAATAACTTATACGCAAGTTCAAGTTCCACTAGTCAATGTTTGTAAATATCCAAAAGGCTTAACTTGAGTTTTGAATTTTGGAGGAAACAAAAGAAAAAAAAAAACAACAACAACGGCTTTTTCTGTGGGGAAAGTTTTGTTGCTTGAAAGAGAGAGGCGCGGGGGAGGGGGAGTGGAGGGTGGGAGGGGAAGAAGTAACTCATAGTAGCGTCGGAGACGGGGATGGTGAATGCAACCAAAACTGTTATCACTATCAATTCACGTATGAACAGTTAAACTAGCTTCCCACCCACATCGATTGGGCGACAACCAATCGCAAGCTCCTCTTACATTACCCAATTCCAATAAATTTTCGATTTGAAAAGATAAAGAGAGGCTAGTTAATATATATCTAGATATGGCGCAAGTCATAACGAATTCTGGTCATGATGATATGATAGTAGGTTTTCTTAAAATTTTGTTACCCGCTATTTACTTAGTCACCATCGAAATAATAAGATATAAATGGGAAGAAATTCCGATAAGCCCTATTACTAACTAACTTTCTTTTCTTTCGTAGCATGACGCTGTTCTTGATTATTATGGTCGCCGCCTGGCAACATGTTCGTCAGATAAAACAATTAAGATATTTGATGTCGATGGCGATTCTCACCGATTAACGGAAACACTTAGAGGGTAAGCAAAACATATTTACATTTATTTATTCTTTTTTTTTTCAAATATAAACACTAAATTTAATTACTGTCTTTGGTCTTCCAAAATATATGTTTCCAGCACTTACCTAGTGACTAGACACGAAGGTGCTGTTTGGTGTGTATCATGGGCACATCCAAAATATGGGAATATACTCGCCTCAGCTGGATACGATGGCAAAGTTCTCATCTGGCGAGAGCAAGGCGCGAGTTGGACCAAAATTTTTGACTTTGCACTTCATACCGCTTCAGTTAATATTATCTCCTGGTCTCCACATGAATCTGGATGCTTACTTGCTTGTGCTTCGTCTGATGGGAATGTATCAGTTCTTGAATTTAAAGATAATTCTATGGATCATAAGATATTCCATGCGCATGGTATAGGGGTAAATTCCGTCTCATGGGCACCGAGTAGCAGCCCAGGATCCTTAATATCAAGCTCTGGCGGTCAAGAAGGCATCAAACGTTTCGTTACTGGAGGTAGTGACAACATGTTACGATTGTGGAACTATGATATTGCATCTCAAACTTACAAACAAGAACGAGAGCCATTAGTAGGTCATACGGACTGGGTGCGAGATGTCGCATGGTCTCCTACTATATTACAAAAGAGCTATATTGCATCTGCAAGTCAAGATAAAACAGTGAGAATTTGGACTAATAATCCTAGTCAACCGGGAGTTTGGAATTCAAAAGTAATACAATTTGAAGTCGTTCTATGGAGAGTTAGTTGGAGCTTAAGTGGAAATGTTCTAGCTGTAAGTGCCAATGATAATAAAATAAGCCTGTGGAAAGAAAACTTGCGAGGAGAATGGGAGTGTGTAAAAAAAATTGAGCAATAAATATATTTTATCTAATACAAACTATACCAAAATCTGCAAAACGGATTTGGTATTAAAAAAGACGATATGAATGACACCATGGTTTACTCTACATCATCACTCAAATGTTTTTGGTCTAATTTATACTATATACCATCATCTAATAACCGATCGATAATCCATGTATTTTAACTCAATCGATAAATCTACACGCCTTTTTTATCTTCGTTTTAAAATCAACGAGCGGCAGATTTTTGAGTGTCCAGAACCGACTAAAGCTTAGATAATGACCTCAAGGTAGCACCATGTTGTGCACACTTTCAATTATCACCATCTGTTTTAACTCTCTAAGCAGAAGTAGTAATGATACTATTTTCTATCCTAGTTCCTCTACTGAACACCCATGAATCATAGTTTTATCTGGGAAAACAATATTTCTCATTCAATAATATTATTTTGGTCTCCTCTTTTTCCTTTACTTTTCGTAATTCAAGATTCTTGCTAGAAAAGGGGTCGAGTAGAAGGAGTTCGTTTTAACCCCTCGGAAATGGAACTTGCAAATAATTCAACTAATTTCAAAGACCTTCCAAGAAATATCAGAGCATAGGGCTAAGTTTTTCGAGACAAATAAACACAAATGAAAGTGTCGCTTCACCATGTGAACCTACGCTCTTTGTTTAACATTTCTTTCATATAACTTACTGTCGGTTCACTATGTGAGCCTAGTTGGTAATAATTAGTATATTCCGCTAGCTTAAACCCGCTATTCAGGTCCTTAAGCTTTGCAGCGCAAAGAGAAACGGTCTTCTATCTTAATGTTTCATACTTAGTAAAGAGGTACTGTAGTTACACGTGACAAGATGTTTTCCTCAAACTATTCGATCTCAAGAATGCTTGCCATCTTCTACTTTGCAGATGCATCTACCATCTACTATTTATACATTCTTTATCACATGAAGTTGTTGAGACAACCATCGGAAGCCGCCCCGACCCTTATGTTACACTAAGCAAGGTTAACCCTTATCTTTCCGGATAATTTCGGCCATAGAAATTACACTAATCCGACACATACCATAAAATTTGAGATGTAGGATTGTAGATATTAATTACCGTTTTATAGGTTTTAAGTCTCACGTAAGGCCTCAAGTACTACTGCTTCGGGAGTGTAAAAAGGCACGTAACGTAAATCTTAAAAACTTGTCCTCCTCTATTCTGTTCCGAGACTCTCTATATATAGGGATATTCTATCACATGAAATCACATGAAATGACGTCTACTAAAATATACATATTGTAGATACACAGGATTAGGCAAGTAGCTAATTGTGTTTATTTAAAAAAGTGCTGTTACAAAGCCATCTCCCCAGCAACAGTAGAAGCCTCAGGCCTGTATCATTATCTCTGTCAATTTGAACTACGTATTTTGTAAGTCACTGCTAAATTTGGTTTTGGCTTATATGCAGAAGAAACTTTGCTACGGGGGGAGCAATGAGAGGAAGTTGAAAAAAAAATTTTCTCTCAGATGTTGTCCACTCGAAAACTCCAGAAAAGTAGTTGGGATCAGGTAGAGAAAGTCAAGATTCAGTTCATTTTTAAAACAGTGCGGAGTTGCGCACTTTCCCACTAATATCATCCCCCAGAAGTAATCGAAAGACATAGTGAAAAAATGCCTTGAACAAGCTGCTGTTGAGTATGCGCTTGGCTGATAGATTATTTTCAAAACAGAAATATTGTACATGCCTGAAAAAAAAAAAAAATATCAATTTATTTCAATGGGAGCATAAGAGGTCACGTGAAGATGCACATGCTGTGCTCGAGAGATGGATTGGACCGCCTTCTCAAAATTTAACATCGGTTTGGGCTTCTATCAGGCTAGCACTATCAGATGACTAACGAGATAAAAAATAAAACGTGCCATCGCATTAACGGGTATACCCACTGATCTCTCAGGGCAATTTTTTTCTGAGGTTTTGGTCAGAACATCTCACTATGCTTGTTGAAAGATCGTCACGCCGAGGCGCAGAATAGCGTGGCTAAGGTGGGAGGAGTGAGGCAGAAAAACATATCATACTTAGACAGTTAATGTCATAATCGTCGTCAAGGCTGACAACAATGGAAGGAGTATTGAAGGATAGTATGAAGTAATTGGATCATATCAGATGAGAATAATGTATTTGTATATTGCACTATTCCCTAGCTATAGAACAAGCTGAAGAATACAATTTAGTACATTTTTTATCTTCAAAAATGCTGTCAGTTGTAACACTATATTCAGCGATATTTGCCTTTAGTTTAATGGCCAAGTCAGGTGGAAAGCTTCGCTCGCCGGTCGATACAGCATCTCGCGCTCGTTGCCAATCCTTGTCAGCCATTACACCTTCTTTCCAAAGACTTTGTAACTTGTCTTCTTCAAACAATATAGTTAGTGCTGCGGGATCGGTTTGTAGACTTAATTACTCTGTGAGATTTCTTCCAGAAACTTCCAATGAGCATCAGAGACATGATCTAATTAATGATCTGATTGGTCACCCTATGAGTATTAGGCCAACATGAATGCTACAATTCTTGTCTCGAGTATTCCAGAATATTCTTCAAAGCAAGGCCTGCGATGGAAAGCGTAGGCTACAGGTAACTATCGGCTTACAAGCCGTTACACATGATACTAGAGTCGCTAGTCGGCTCTGGCGTCTGCCCTTCAAAAAAAATAGAGCAAACACGATAAGTACAAGCTATCTTTATCTATGATCTATTGATCGCGCCCCACACTACAATATCTCACCAATATCATAGGTGTGAGCCTGTCGATCACAAAACTCCCCCTGCCGATTAGCAATATTCTTTCTTGAGAACGGTTATAGTCACATTAATTGAATATTAGATTTAACATTTCTCAATCCGTCAGCAAGCTGTAGTTTTGATTCAATATATGCTGGATTGATTAATCTGCATTTTTCCGCGGCTTCTAGGCATTCTGCTTTAGTTGTTGATAGAACATCATCTCTCTGGAGATGCGATCTCTAACTAATTGGTCCTGATGCTAGCCTAACCAGTGATCCAGATGTCGACTTACTTGTTGTTGGGTCTCCAGCAAAATCTGCGTCAGAATGTCGTTTCTCTTGTTGGTATAGATAGAGATAGACATCGGCTACTATGGATAGCATTCCTTGGGTTTCAAGAAATACCTTCATATAATCATACCATAGGGCTGCTGCTTGTTTGAGCCCATACAGTACTTTCTTGATAAGCACTATTTTGCTTTCCTTCTTGAAACCTTCTGGTAGCTCCATGTATAAGTCGACGTCTAAATCTGGGTTTAAGAAAGCAGCTGGGACGTCCCCCTGGCGACGGTGCCATCCAAAACTCTGTAAAAGAGCTAGCATGATTCGGCCTGTCTCAGGCCGTGGTGTCGGGGCAAACGTTTCCTTGCAGTCGATCCCGGGTTGTTGTGTAAAGCCTTTGACTGTATCTTGCTTTGTATTTCTCGAGAGTACCGTCGGCATTATATTTCTTTTTGAAACCCCGCTTAGCTTTCATCAAGGTTCTACCTTTCGGTAGTTTCTTACGATCGATGACCTTTATTGTGCCTGTTTTATCTAGGGAGTGGATTTCCTCTAGGGCCGTCTTCTACCATTCCTTAGCCTCTGAGCTACTCATGGCCTCTGTACATTTTTTTGGATCTATTGTGGTCTTTACGACCTTTCCATGATGTAGCTTATAATCATTAATCTTCTTGATTTTTCTCCCACGCTTGCTAAGTGTAACCTCCTGCTCTGAAGATCTGTTACGATTAGTGCCTGCTAATAATCGTATCCATGGTAATCACCATATTCGGAGTCAATAATAGATGAGCGTATATAAAGTAATTCGTACTGGCTATCTTAGTCTGAGCTATTTATTGGAGGTGGTGGTGGGGGATGATCGATAGCAACGGGCTTTATAATCTTAGAGTCTAGTGTATTGATCCCGCTCTGTTCACTTGAACTCTGCGGCCATAAACTTACTAAGATTTCTGGTGCAGATGGTATTTATATCCTTTCTTTCGAAATAGCCAATGGAACATTAGGCTTTGATTCACTAGTGGAATATATGGCACTTTAGGAGCCGCTTTACTTTCCCCCTCAAACTGTCAAGTTTGGAAATTGTGCTGAAACTTCAGGAAGTTACTGATGATGTTTTTTTCTTCGGAGATAACATAGCCACTGGCCCAATAGCTATCTGTTCTTTACTTGTCAATAGAATTAAACATGCTACCGAACATTACATCCTCGTTGAATGTCACGTGAGGCGTGAAACTTTCAATCCAATTCCATCCTTCACTAGGAGTGTAGTGAGGATAATATACTAAGAATTTCTCGCTAGTATTCCTTTGAAAATCCAAGAACTACCCTAGTTCAGCTCTGTCCTCATCTAGAGGTTCAGTAGGTATTGGTGTTTTGTCATATCTTTTTCCTTTGCTCATGTGACGTGTCTCGTATATTCCTAGCTCAGAAAGGTCAATACCTACTAGCCCTATTGAACTCTGAATGGTTTGCTTCAGTATTTTTTCTACAGTAAACGATTGATTGAATTGCTAGACGAAGCCCGTGCCACTGCACTAAAGCCATCACAATCACGATCACTAATCTGAGTCGCTACTAAAATTCATTTCTGTGTTTTCGAAGGCGGCCCTTGTCTTACCTTTATTTTTTTACTGCAACGCAGTTCAGAATGCTGCTTGAATCGATTCTTGTTACGGTTTTTGTGGTTTGTCTTGCACATCTTACAAATGGCCTCTGAATCATTATCCGCTTCGTTACAGCCACTGCCTATATACTTGCATCCAGGTGCCATTGCAACTTGGGCGAATTTTACGACTTCACGCCCCTCAGCGACTTGTCTGTCTTATTGTAGACATTATTACGTCCAATGAAACATACTTATTATTTGCATCATATACTTATGTTTGACGCCAAATATCTAAACAGCTTACACCTTCGGTTCTAAGTACAAACAAATAACCTACCAATCCAGCTGAGATCCCGAAGAATATCCCCAGGTCTCCACAGAGGTCCTCAGCTTTAAGTGATGGCATATTTTCTGCAGCACTATTAGCATCTAAATAATGCTGGATGAATAAGTTGCAATAATTGTCTGTACTACTGACTTAATTCGTCGTCAATAGTTCCCGTACTGAGGTATCCCAAGCGGTGTTAGCGATCTCTTCTCCAATGCTAAGGACATGCTTGTAAATATTTTTTTGCTGTCATGTTCATTAAATTTGGAGGACATTTTGCCCTTTCAGTGCGAGCTGCAAGAATACGTATAAAGAGAGGTGCTGAGGCCTCGGATCGTTGAGAATAGATGTTACACGTGAGATAAGGCCGAGATTGCCTTAGTGGAAGCATGATTGATGTATTGGTGAAAGGTTAGGTTGCGATCAAAAAGTATTCCTAGCCATCGTATGTTGTTCATAGCGGGAATTACATTGTTTCCAAATTTTAGAGACATTTCCTATGTATTGTCTCTTTTTCTGTGAGAGTATTGAAGCTCTGTTTTTTCAGGGTCAAAAGAAATGCCTAGCTCTTGAGCATATTGAAGCACTTTGTCTAGACGGCTTTGAAGAATCTGACCACATCCTGAAATTGGGCGAGCTCTAGCTAACTAGAGCTCGCATGTACCATCAGCGTAACCTGGATTGATACCAGGAACAAGCTTGAAAATGGGCTTAAAATATAGAGGAAAAAGAATGAGGCTCAAAGGTGAGCCTTGTGGAAGTCCACACGTCAGAGAAAACTCAACAGATGTGAATTGATCTTAAAGTTATTGAGGCAGACCGATTGGACATGAGTCTACCCATCGAGCGAGGTTCTCTGGCCAGCTCTGACTTCGAAACCGCAAAATTAACGATTGTGCAAAACTTTATCAAAAATGCTTTTCACATCTAGAGTTGATATAGCAGCAACTTCCTTATTCATCCAGGCTGTTTAAATATTTGTGACAAGGGTTGTAGTGAGATCTACTGTGCAACGTATCGGGACTACATTGCATTAATAACGACCGAGTATAATATTCTTATTAGCCAAGAAGGCTATTCTTCGAGCGAGGAGTCTCGGTAGGAAAGTAGTGAAATAGAGCGATATGATTCTGGTAGTGTCCAATTTCTCTCCCCATTCTTTCTAATCATTTTAATTTGTGCTTTTTTAAACTCTTTGAGATGGATCCCCGGATGTATGCATTGTCGGAACAGGTGGCAGGCTCTTTCTTTGATGGCGGGCCAGCTAGCTCGGAGTAATTTCACAGGGACTTGGTCTTTTCCTGGGGAGGAAGAAGGAACAGCAAATACAGTATTATGAATCTCCAGATCTGTAATTTCTAGAGATCTAACGTTTGTCAAGGGACTATGGGGATGTTTGGTAGTATGTCTTCAACGTCAGAGTGCTGATCTAGTAGTGTAGAATTTAGAAGATTCACTTTGTCCAAAATTTTTGCTCACTACTCCATTTAGGCCTTGTAAAGAGGTGATGAGTAGGATGGAATTGAATTGTACAGTTTAATAATCTTGTAGATAGAAGATAGGTCTTTGGAGTTTTCGACATTAGATTTCCAGAAAGCCACTCTTGCACTTCGAACTATATTTCTATTTATTCTTTGCTCTTCATAGGCTGGTCTGGTGCGTTGCGCTTGTTTGAAAATTCTAGCAGCTGCTCTGCATTCTTCAGTCCACCAAGCTACCCCTATTGAACGTGTCTTGACTTCCGAGGTGGCAGCAAAAACTGGGGTTGATAGATGCCTTGTAAGAGATCTAGCACTAGCTTTAGGATCTAAAGGGATTGGGATTGAAGGATAAGCCAGAGTTTGAAGAAGTATTTTAGTGTCATATTCGTCGTACTTAAACTCATTCTGAATGTGCGATTCTCTATCCTCGTATCTGGGGATAAATGTTAATAGCCTTTCATGGTCCGAAGTAGTGTGTAAATGCGGAGCTATAATTGTTTCTATCTGTGATACATTTGACCGGGCAAAACCTAACAACCCTCCTCTATTATGTGTTGTGTACCCGTTTAATAATTGCAAGCCGTGTTGTTGAGCCCATTCAACTAAGTCATCACCCAAAGGGGGTCGACTATCTGTTGAGGGGTCCCAAGACGAATTTCTGCAATTACAATCTCCAACGATTAACGTTCTAGACGGAGGGGATAGTTCTATTGGTGTATTTATGCTTTAGCTGTCACGCGCACAGCCCGTTAATGCAGGGCTGGGTCAGAACACAGACCTAGCTTTCTCACGTGACCTGCTGCAAAGGGAGGTTGGGCCAACTTATCTAATTAAAATTATATCATCACATCACTTATAGATTTGTTGGACTTCACAGATCACTAGAATAGTAGGGATCACCGACAACATTTCATTAATGTATATATTGTAATAGCTCCCATCTTGGGGAAAGTATAATAATCAAATTTAATTTGTGGCATCGCTTTTCGAGTACGAACCGTCAGCTTTTGTCCACTTATATGAGCCTGCGTCTTAAGAGCCCGCAGGTCCGTTGTAGATATCTCAGACGTCTATTGTCCAATTTTCGGTTAATTTTATATGTAGAATGAAGAAATCTCTTGTGTCCAGTGATAGTTTGAGTTGCGCGTGTATGAGAAGATTTCTGGACATTGCTAATATTGGGCGAATTCCGTTTTCCGGCTTTTGTAGAAAGGTACGAAAAGCCGGGTGTTATTTGTTGAGAGAGAGATTAGGACTATTACTGACTTATGGTTCTTGTATAGCAATAAAATCTACCATTGACTTAAAAGATAAACAAAGAGCAAAATCGTGTGTAGGTCCACCACGTCCAATATTTACCCGAAGAAAACGTAGACCGTCGGAATTTCTGTACCTAAGCCTCCTTCTCGTCGTTAAATATGTCCACGTCATCTGCTCGTGATTCTCTGGCCTGAATTAGGTTTTCTGGAAGTAAGGCTGTGTCGGATCCATTTTGTAGTAAGGTATGAGCCTGTTCCAAGGAGCCCCGCAGTTTGAACCGCACGGATCTGGCGTGAATTACGTATGGCAAAGACTCCATATACTCGAGTTGGTCTGGCCGAAAATTATGTATAGTCTGCTTCATGTGGTCCTGGGAAATCAATGCATCCAGGAGGGCAGATATTTGAAGTACATGTACTTCAGCAATTCCCAGTACGTCTAGGATAAGAGCACTAAGCACATCGTGCGATTCGGGAACATTTGCAGCTGTGATGGAAGCCAAAGAAGTTTTCGCATTATGTTAGAGGTCTTTTGATAGAAAGTTTTTGTACTGTTGTTGTAAAAGGCGAAAGCCAAAATCAGTCAAGCACGAAATCTATGCCAAAAATGAGTTATATTCTTCTATGGAGCTACAACGGAAAGAAACAATACATCTACATAAATTACTGGAAAAGGGCTAGTGATTCCGTCTGAGAATAGTATTCCCAATTGGGATGCACTCATTTGAGTGATCCAACATGTTCAACAAAGTCTGCCCAATTTCGGATACACTTGTCCCGAGTGATCTGACTTGGCCTTGGGGCAGTCCTTTTGTTGATATAGCAAATTATCTCACGTGACGGCTGGGAGTCCAGCTCCCAGTCAATTACCAATCGGGCTTAGCCCGTAACAGTTGTAGGGGCGCCAAAAAAACATATTTCTCGTGACCAGTTGGGCTTGTTAAATGACCAAAAGGATAATGCAACGGTTCCTTCATATTTCGTTTGGTCTTTAGATTCAGCTGTTCAGTGAGTCCGCAAGGGTCGGTAGCCGGTAATCTGTTCGCTTTCTTCCATAGAGTATTTTCGTCGATTTGGTTTCCATTTCCGAATTTAGAATGTAATATCTTGGGGTTTAGTTGAACCAGAAAAGTTATCCATGATTCCTGTCTTTCTATTTCATTGGTAGAGAAAACTACCTTTTATTGGTCCTTCGCCTGGAGAATTGTAAGCACTTTTGTGTCATTTCCTGCTACAATTACAACCCCAGAGCTTGTTGCTTATGAATCTTTAACGCACGTTGGGTCTCTTAAAATCTAGTTTACTTTTTTCATTAACGTAAAAGGTTAGTACCTCTGAATTGGGTTGCTTTCCTCTAATCGGATCGTGACACAGAGGTCTACTGGAAAGTATCTTGGCATGCTACGCTCTCCTTTTATGGCTTCTTATTTGTATTGGAGCCCCTTCTTAAAATTTCTGCCAAAGAATTCTTGGAGCTTTTCTTAAGTGGCTGAGATTTGTCGAACACTGGAGGTCACTGTGGAACTCCACAGATCAATTTTTTGGAAGATGTTATACCGTTCGGATAATCAGATGACTTATATTGAGCGGAAGTACCGCGTCAAGGTCTTCAATTGTATTGAATAGTAATTTTTTAATGAGTTCTGCCGATTCCAAACAGTTCTTCTTAACATCTGGGAAAATATTACTGGGAGCTTTTGCGAATGAAAGCACTGATTTTTTTTTTTTCGAGAAATACAGGCTGCTTCTTTAGCTCCCGCGCCAAGGTCCAACGCAGAAGTACGAGTCCACAGGCGGGATGTTGAAGGTGTTGTTATGAGAAATGGGTCTTGGAACTTGTTGATCATATTTCAAGTACAAATAGCAACAGTTGATGATGTGGAAGCTGTAGGATGTGGGTAGGGGGGAGACGCCAGATTTACGACTTCTTGCTGTAGATGCGAGTTCGATGGGTTAGGGCCAATTGATTCTATTAGCGGCGGTTCCTCTTGAAGAGGCCGCTTTCCGCACCTGATGATAGACGCCATTAGAGATTTTGATGTTTTAAAATAAGTAACAGTGTTATTTGTGTAAATTTTAAATTTAATAAGTTCTCTACGACTTTGGATGTGAAGAGAAATTTTTCCGTGTAGATTGGGATCGTGCAAAGAATTCACACGTTCGCAACTTCCTAGAATTCAAGTCTGACCATCCTTAGTTTGATGATTACCACAATTTCATGATTTTATTTAGAAAAGAACGGAACAATGTTGGAACCCCGGGACATTTTTAATAGATTTTAGATTATATCCTTGAATATGGTTTAATAATGGTGATCTTCTAGGGGAGGCAGCTGTCTAGTCAGTTGTTGTCGTTAAGGAGCCTGCCTAACTTGCTAACTCGGATTATATAATTCCGATACCCCGCCACTTGATTGGCTTTTTTTGACATGGGCCAGGTATATTCAATATCGAGCCGTAAAACAGGTAAAAAAGCATAATATTTACCCTGCAATTCCGTTCAAAGACAAGGATTAAAGGCTCGCTAGACAGGGTAAAACAAGGCTATTTTCGCGCTAAATTGCCATTCTGAGTGAACGATTAGCTCAAAATTACCTATTTCTTTGGACCATGCATATTTTAGCGTATTTCCATGTTTTACGGGTAGTTAGTATCAATTCCCTAAATAAGCTTTCCAAAGGAAAACGGTAAGTAAGCTTCTATATCGGTTGTTGAAGGCAGGCTTTTTTGATTTGCTAGCACGAGGAACAAAATAGAAGGGACAAGGGTAACCAATCAATTCTGCTTTTGAAAGAAAAACTTGCCTAGATGACAGACACACACCGACAACTTTTGCCTCACTTGTCTCCAGCGAGAATCCTACTAAACTAGATAAGGTCAGATGATTGACTCTGTTATAATGACAACTAGTTATCCCGATATGGGAAAATGAATGGATTCAGCCAAGTCGCCGTGACAATCGAGGTGTCAGAGATAGACGGCACTCACTTGGGAAAGTGGCTGATCAACTTTACGGACATGCCGCACGTTTCCTTTTTTACTAGGCGTGGGTATTCGAATATGAATTAGGTACGTGAATTTAGCGTATTTATTTTAGCTTGAGTATAACTAGCTTAATTAATTATAGGTGGTTGAATACACGCTTTATACACTTTCGTAATTCATAATTTAAATACCCCTTTTATAACTCACAAAGATCCTTGACCATGACTCTTTCAATAATGTTTGGAGTCGACAAAAGTTAGTTCACGTGGTAGTTAATTCAGCGAACTGGTTTGTTACGTCAGATTTTGTGGATCAAATAATAATGAATCCCTTCTTCACTCTTCAAATACGGTGAGTATTAATTACTGGCTCAAACCTACCTCACTTATAAACTGACACCTCTCTTCTTCTCCAACCGCACCTTAGTAAGTAAAAGCTGACTGGCTGGATTGGCCTCGGTAGAATTAAAGTTCTGCCAATCAATATCGGAACAAAAGATACTTTAATATTCGTTTACTCCAACCAATCATCAGTGAATGAATGAATATCATCGTTAGCCGCGCGTGAAATCGTTGAAATGGGCTCTGTATTTTGAAACCAAAGATGTCATTCTGTCTATGTCATGATAATTGACGATGATTCTGTTCTCCTGGCTTGGCTACAGTGACTTCTGAAATGAAACTAGGATTACAACGGACAGAGTTTCTATGAAAACATGCAGTGAGTAAATGCACAGCATCGACCTATTTACCTCAAGCTCATCTTAGACACTCACTCAAACTTTGGAAGGGGGAAGGTAAGAACAAAAAAGTAGCAGCAACGACATGGAGACTCCGAAACACACATGCTGATTTGGCTCAACTGCGTGCGTTGAACGAAGACAGACTTGATCAGTGAGTGATGAGCGATGAGGGTGCTCAATGTGTGTCACAGTAAAACACGAGCGCGACTACTTCCTACAAACCACCTAGAATTCCTACCTCGATTGCATCTTTTTATCTCATCTCTCTCTGCCTTTTGTTAGAGAGACGCGCCCCCCCCCAAAAATCAATCTCTTATCGTTAATTACTTGTTACTAAATAACAGTCAGCTATTAGTGCGGTACATTCTTCCTTTTTTAGAGTGAGGCTTTGATTGATTGCAATGTTTATTTCCGCATGCTGAAGCAGTAACATTTGATGCAGCCCGTCCGCCGTCCGTCCAGCCCGGTCGAGTCTGCGTTACGTAATCCACCTGACCCACTACTCAAGTCTCGCCTCTCGCCTCCTTCCTTAGCGTCGTTGCAGGGGAGAGGCAGGAGGTTGTTTTGATTGGAAGTGAGACGAGGTAGGACATGGGTGCTTGCTGCTGCTTATTTGTTTACCCACTTTATTTATTTTGCCTGGTCTCGTTTTATACTTGCACGCACACCCTCACTAGAGGCAAAATTCTGAAAATCCGCGTTTTTAGGGGGCTGTAACAAAGGTTAGTTACTTTGGTAACATAAAAAGAAAGTAATTTACTTTGGAAACGTATCAGCCTGAGTTGTGGATCGTTGTCCCATCGACAATATCGCAACCGTAAACTTTGCTCTATGGTAATGAATTAATCTTTTGTACTGAATGATATACTCAGGAGCATAACTCCAAGGATCTTCAATTGATCATGGTCACTACTTAAAATTGTAAGTCTAGAGGCAAGTAATTAGACGAAACAACTACCAATTGACGATAAAACTCGTCGTCGTCGTGGGCCCTCTAGATTTAATATTGCCGATAAGTTGAGCAGTAAGCATAATGATGCCTATCAATGAGAGAATTCCAGCCACGAAGCCAGCAGCAAACTCACTCAGCCGTTAGAGGGGCACCTCGCTTGTTCACCACCTAAGCTAGTCATATAAATTTTCGTAACGTGCCAATGTTGGTCTATGGCCCAACGTAGGAAGGGCGGAGAAGAAGAAAAAGAAGTATAAGAAGCTGCTAGGGACAAATATGCACTATTTCAAATCTACCTTCAGACTCAAAGTACTCCCGAGAACGTGTCAAGGAATCTGACTGAAGAAACCGAACTGGAATTCCGAACGTGATAGATTATGTAATGCTAATCTGTCGCTAAAATTGTGTTTACTCACTCCTGATTGCTGCTGCTGGTGGTTTTGATTTCACAAGATCCATTTAGCAGGCAAAATGTATGAATCATGGCTAGGTTCTGAGTTATTCGAGACTGTTATGGAATAGTGAATGACCATCGCTTGAGTTATTTTAGCCGCCAATAGGCAAAAAGCCAGGCAGGCCTTAATTCCAGGCAGGGCCAAATCGCCTCCAAATCAGATTTCGAGCTGAAGATAATGTGGGAGTTGCCACCGACCACCTTTCATTGATAGTTTTATCAATTTCTTATGTAATCTGCGGCCGCTTACTTACTACGCTCGCGACATGTAATTACTAGAAAGCTTCATTACGCAGTTGCCTGGGTGATGACAAACAGTTTTGAGAAACGGTCCGTAGCAACTCCCAACGCATGAAGCTCAAGGAGCCAATCACATTTCTAGATTTAAAAATTTCCCAATGCGCAAGCGTCAAAGTACGAACGAAAATCGGGTGTCGACAAGCGAGTCCCCCCCCCTTCCCCCCTCCCAAAAAAAATAAAATAAAATAAAATAAAATAATCGCACACATGAATCCGGCTTCCTCTATCGTTCCTTCTG
>PEDP01000503.1:0-23393 GCA_002918395.1 Erysiphe pulchra | reverse complement strand
GTGCGTGCAGGACCATGACGTATAACTCAAATTAAGACTCCATTAGTTGTGAAACTCGATCTCCCGCCTCAAATGAAAATTGATAATAATTTCCACGTTAGTCTCTTACGACCTGCATACAGAGGATTTCCTTCACAACACCAAGAAACACCACCGCCGATTGAGATAGCTCCATCAGGTCACGAGGTACATGAAGTAGAGGCTATATTAGACTCAAGAATCCGAAGAAAAAAAGTTCAATACCTAGTACGATGGACTGGAACGAATGATACCACATGGGGACCATGGGAACACCTTGATAACTGCCAAGAAGCATTACTAGAATTTCACCGTAATTTCCCCAATGCACCACGCTCAACGGAACTCGCATCTTAGAGAAGGGAGAGAGTAATGTCAGAATATCAGTATTTCGATTACTACAGTCGTGTTTATCGTGCTGAATGGAATACTGTGATGTCATTACATCTTTTATTATCCCTGTGTACTATTTATAGTACCCTTGTAGACTAATCCCTGTATCTTTTCTATTCTGGGCCTTAGTGGGCAAGGCTGGCGTTGATAGTATAAGGCTAAGAAAGTACACGGAGAAGCCGATGACAAAGTCTATCAAGCATCATTATCTACGTAGACAAAGATGCCAAAGCCCTATCTACTCTTTTACTGGCATGATGATGTCCTCTGTTCTGAATTTAGCATCATGAGAGAACCATTTTTTTGTACATAAATAAGACAGAGTCCAAATTAGCTGGGCTCTTCACGCTTAGTCTTCTGTCATTCAAGACACCATTAGTTCGTCAACCATTAGTTTTATCCTTAGTTATAAATATCAATAGTTACCAATTTTTATCTTCGGATTCTCTTGGATACCCCTAGTTACCATTAGTCGCTAGAATATAACCACCAGTCATCACTAGTCCCCATTCGTTATTAAAAGTCACCATCACAATATCAACAACAGTTTAACCTTCGACAGTAAATCCTAAACGTGACAGTATCCATTTTTTAATTCTTGATCATCTCTCCACAACCTCTTCCAAAATGAGAGTCTCTGAAACAATCATTCAAGATTACCAACAGGATTTTTTTACTAGCTAGAAGGCCGCTACTTAGGCACATGCTATGCCTCGAAGCACTCTTAGGTTTCGTTTGAATGGAGTGAGGAGTCATGCTGTAGCACAACAACACCGCCAGAGATTGTGTTTAGATTAAGGCTAAATTTAAGCTGATTGGATTCTTCATGAGATGACGTTAGAGGAAGTTCACTCAGTTATTCTAGAGCACGTGAAATGGTTCGCAGAATTTTCAGAGCAAATGGAGACCATGAGCCGCTAAGAAAAGAATGGATTACCATCTTTCTCCGACGCAATGCTCAGGTAAAATCCATAGTTGGTTAGAAAGCATGAAGCTCGTAGATTAAAGGCAGCAAAGTCTGAGGACATAAAATCCTTTTGTGATAAATTTAATTAAACCTGTAGAGACTTTAATATCAAGCACTCAAAAATCTGGAATATGGATGAAACTGGAACTGAACTAGGAGTGTGTAATAATTCCCGAGTTCTTGCTAGCTCTTGCAAGAAAATAAAGCATACGTAAAGAGTCCTGAAACCCGAGATTGGGTATCGATAATTGAGGCTGTATCAGCCGAAGTGCAGAAATTGAGATGGTTGGTCATTCTCAAGGGAAAACACCTTCAATCTCTTTGGTTTCCCAGCGACTCCGTACTCGATTGGCTTTACACCACTTCTAAGAATGAATATCGAAAGCAATTGGCAATAAGTGGCTGAATATCGTTCTTATTCCTGCGGCTTGTTTAAATGATCAAGCCAAACTCCTAGTCCTTGATGGCTACAGTAGCATAATGATCTCAATTTAATGCAGCTGTGTAAGAAACACAAAATTCATCTTCTTTATTTACCAGCTCATTCCTCTCACATTCTCCAGCCCTTAGATTTAGCACCCTTCTCGGTTTTAAAGTCTAAGTATCGAGAACAGATCTCAGCTCTTTCTGCCTTAGATGACGCAGCAGCAGTAAAAAAGGGACTTTCATCCAGTTTTAACATGAAGCTTGGGAGGAAGGATTATCGGGGAAGATAATAAGAACTGGTTTGAAAGCCACTGTACTTGTTCCACTCAACCCTGAAAAGGTATTATAGCAACCACGAACCCCCATGAAGGTACGAAAAACAAAGGATGAATAGCAATCGGGAGTGTAAACCTGGATCTATCAAAATCACAGCAAACTATCCTGAAATCCAAATGTATCCCTAGAACAAACCGAGCCCCTCTTCGAAAATACGGTAAGGCAATTCAGCAAGCCAACAACCGAGTAGTAGCCTTAGAATCAAAAAAAAAGGTTGGAATGTTCACTTAACGAAGCAGGTAAGAATAATCGCTCAAGAAAATGAATTAAACTTGGTCAAAATCAAAGGCTTACTGGGGTAGATGATATTGTAGTCGCTGTTGGGCAAGCAGAAGCTCAAAGAGAAGTGTAACTATCTTTACAGAGTAATAATGTCATTAGAGAACCTTTGATCATAATTTTCATGTTTATTCCTATTCTTTTAAAAATGAATGCTTTAAGTAAAGGAGTAGCGCGAAGACAGGGAGGAGGTTGAGCATAAGAGCTTATTACGAGAGATTTATACTCTTGGTGTGAAGTTCTGAAAAATTAATTTATTACCAATGCAAAATCTATGCAATGCCCATGCACGCACTATAAACGTTCAAAGTCTTAATTAACTTCCACTTTTAGTAAAAGGTAAAAGTGGGTTTTGGCAAGACCAATAATAATCTAAATTGGGCTTACCCGAAATCATATTGCGAGATGTGGTGCATCGTGCTGAAAAATACGCATGCAGCGTCAATGTAACAAAGGATTAGCGTCAATACAGCAATTCTGTAGCGTCCACCGAGTAACTGCCATTTCATATTATCGAACTTCAAGGTTGCAATTAAATACCACTGACTCTAACTTACTGTAGCTTTCACGGACTGCATGTACTCTAGTCGATAGGGATTCATATCAACGCTAGGGGCTCGATCCAATGGCGTCCATTTTGGATCCTCTTTAAAAAGTCTCATAGCTGTTACAAACTAGGTCATTGGATATGAGCCGTGAAAGTCTCATACATCAAAGTCAGAAAGGATACTTACGTTGCCCTCGTCTGTCGTAAAACGATGATAAATTCCAGCTGGTAAAATCTGTAAAATGACACTTAAGTTAAATATACATGTAGTTTACAAAATCAGTAGTCGAGATCAGGTCTGGCTATGAAAAAGTCAGAGGACTTACAATTAAATCGCCTTTCTCCAATCTTATACGAAGCCATTCATCGGCCTTACTGCGTACATCAAAATAACCAACACCGTCTAAAATGTAGCGGATTTCTTCATCTTCGTGCAAATGTTCAGTAAAGAAAGATTTAACTTTTTCTTCGTACAGGTCACCCATTTTTTCGGGCGATACAGTTATGACATCGCGATTGCGGTAATGACGTTGTTTAGCGAGCTTATCTACTTCTTCTTCTGAAGATATTCGATAGTAGAGCACACCAATCTGGGCTAGATATTCGGAGGAAACATCACGTCCTGAATCATGGGGATGGCGTTGGTCGCTCTGTATTTCATAAGTTGGAGTCGTTATTTGTTACTTTAAATTGACTTACCGATCCATCATCCTGGTACCAGTACGCTTTCATTATAAGTTAATTAAATACGGAACTAACTCAGATGCCTATTGGGGTTAAGAGGCTAAGTTGATATTGAGAGATTCAATATTCTTCTTAATCTTCGTTTTGTAATTTATGGACAACTTTTGGTAAGCACGTCTCATTGAATGTAGATAAGTTGTTGTCTTCAGAGTTGTTACAGAACTCCATCACTGATCACTGGCCTGTGCTTCTTAACTCGCCGATTGGCAAAAGCCCAAATCAGGCCAATCAACAAACGTTACCCCTGCTAACAAACTCAGAACAAGAGAATGACGTAATGCTTCTTCAATCATTTTATCCCTCAACTTTTATGGACTAACAAAATACTCCCTTCGTCTTTGCTTCAAATCAAATTAGCCTCTTATGAAATTTTATAAGATGACACCATTTCTTAAACTCAACGTCGCTATGTGTTTCATTTATACACTTAGAGAATGGATCAACCGGAAATAAAATACCCGCCATCACTCTTCCATTGTGACGGCTGGAAGCTCCGCAGGCATTTTATCCGTTTCTGCTGCTACTTTCGCTAAACACAGCATCTCAATGCCCCTTAATGGATCCTCAAGGAGTCATGATATACGACCTTCCCTGGAATTAATATTTCACCGCCTTTGAGTATTGAATTCGTCGGGCGTTTATGCAATAAGGCATTGCACTTCTCAAATATTCATTTCTTGGGGCATACAATAGCCTTGTAAAGCTGAAGGAACTACACCCGCATCAAAAACTAAACCAAGCGTAAGATCTGTCTGATCAGGATCAAGTTTCTAGCTCTCAACTAGGTCAACTAACGAAGACCATTTGATCGATGTTGGCTTTTTACACTTACCCTCCCTTTTTCAGGACTAGTGTTATAGAAAATCATGTCGCATGGCAAATTCATGGCACTTTACGAGCCATGAATTACCCGCGGTACATTTCCTTACCGCAGTATGGGGATGATTTATATCTAGAGATGTGGAAAATTATGTGCCAGGGCCAAATTCGTGGCTCATGATGTACCATGAATTGGCAATCGTGGATGATTTTTCTCATCGCTATTCTACTGTTGTAATATTTGCGTTGAAGACAACAAAAATTATTTGGAGAAAATATCTTATCTCTTAAATGCATTCCAGTATCAACGAAAGTTATTAAGATGTATTTTTTAATAAAATAATTATTATTGTTCAAGACTGTCATATTGAAATGATTCTATCTCTATTTATTTCTTTCTGTTATCCACATATAGTTACTGGGCAACGGAGATACTTATAGGTCCGTGCATCGCCTTTATCATGTGACCATTCTAGTTACTCAGTTACAACACTCCCCTAATCTCTGTTTCAGCCTGTGGAACTTGAAACACCCCGATAGACGCTCTTTTCAACTCAAAAGCTGGCCTTGGCAGTGGTTTAGTTAAACCATCTACTTTTAAGTCTTTCTTTGCCAACTTCATCTACTATGTGACGATATGCTACATCTACATGTTTAATTTTATATGTATTTGACATACCCCTCTGTAACTGAATACATGCCTTGTTATCACCAAGCAAAAGTGGTATCGGATTTCCTGGTCTTGTTGTGATCCTGGTTATAAGACCTCCACCCCAAATCGCGAGCTTTGCTTCCTCACTGGCAGCTATGTACTCTAAATTAGTAGTAGAAGTTGCCACACTGATCTGCATTTTACTAATTGCAGGGACAGCTCCTTCATTTAGCATCATAATGATCTCTAGCATAATCCGCATCAGCAAAGGAGACTAAGTTTACAGCTCGGGAACTTCAATATTATGATCGATCAACTTTGTAAAATGAGATTTCATTTATCTCCCCTCCATACCTGATTCCATATCAATAGTTCCCTCAACATAACTTAAAATCCAAAGCAAAGCTAACCAATGGTTGTGACAAGCTCTATGTGAGTATTGGGCCATTTTATGAGTCTGAAATATAATATCCGGTCTTGAATTACATAAATACATAGGTTTCCCAAGTAATCTCCAGTAGCTTTTCAGCTCATCATCAGTACAAGGTCTTCCTGGAGTTTGTTCGATTTCACCAATAGTATCGGTTGCCATTGGAGTTGAGTAGATCTTTGTTCCGGATGTAGAAAAGTTTCATACAATACATTTCGCATACTGAGATTAGTCAATCATGAGAATTCCCATGTTTCGTGTTATTCTTATCCCTAAAACTTTTCTAGCTTGCCCTGGATCTTTCATCCTGAATCTATCCTCAAGTCGTGCTTTGAGTTTCTTTGTCTCCTGAATATTAGGTCCGGTGATTCGAACATCATCCACATGAATCCCTATGACAACTCTCGTCACATTGTTTATAAATATCGTTTGGTCTGTTCGTCATCTAAGTCCTCTGTTAGAAATGCAGTTACGACGTCCATTTGAAATATTTCCCATCTTTCTTTAGCCGCAATAGCTAGAATTATTCTCAATGCATCAAGTCAAATTGTTGGCGCAAAAGTTTCTTCGAAGTCGACTCCATAACTTTGGGTAAATCCCCTAGCAACTAGTCTAACTTATATACCTTATGATCTCATTATCCTCCCCTCTTTTCAGGGCCAGGACAATTTTTGCTGTTACTGCACTTTTACCGTCTGGTATAATATCTAGTGGGCCTGAAAAAGTTCCATTTTCGATATGCGATGTTATTTCTGAATCATATGCTTCATTCCAATATTTTGCTTCAGGTGTCAAGAGTGCAGCTTCATAAGAAGTAGGGACGTTGATATTTTCATCACGAGCCGCTGGAAAGAAAAGTTCGATAGAACTATTTGCTTGCTGTTTTAAATTCTGCATTTCTGCAGCTTTTGCAGATGGTTTTCTGACTCCACCAGTTCTTCTATCACCTCAAGCAATTGCTTGCTCTTCTAAACTTTTCATCTACTCAGCATGTTTTGCCTTACCTTTAGTCTTGTCTCGTCCAAAATTATTTATTTGGAGATATTTGTTAGATCTTCGGCCTGTATTTACGATTGATTGTTTAATGTTTGATTCGATGATTGTCTCAGTGAATTTTCAAAATTAGAATTAATGGTCTCATCATTACCGTTAATATTTAAGTCATTATTATTTGAAGTATTAATAGTCATATCTTTAAAATTTATCAATGCCCCATTTTCGTTATTTTCGTCATCATCATTACTATCATCAGAATCTTTACTAGAATCATTATTTACTAAGTAATTATTTTTAGATAAAGCAGGGTTAATATCTTCAGATGAGAAGCATTTTTTATCAAACTCAACAGATTGGATTTCGTATAGAATTTTGTTTACTGGGTGCCAGATATGGTATATTTGAGTAGTTTTTGCGTATTGATCAGTTATTGTTAGCATGTATTTATTTCCATGCCATGATTTTATTCGAAACGGCCCACATATATCCATGTGTTCTCGTTCTAGAGCTGAAAAAACTTCTCTTATGGGTGTCCGATTTACAATTCTTGTCATATTGGCTTCTTTACATGAACGGCAAAAACCAAAATTTAGGGTTTCATTTGGTGAAATACCATTTACTGCTCTGGCTATTCTTGTGGTAATATGTCTTCCGGAGTGTCCAAGTCTTTCAAGGATTAGGTCTGCTCTATTGACAACACTGTTGGCGATTTCTAACATTTGGGCTATGATCTATCCTCTATCAGATGTTGTTCCTTGGAATAGCAATTTAGCATCTTTTGAATAAATAAGCATATTAGATTCATTACAATTCTATGTGAGACCTTTATCTGCAAGAACATCTAATGATATAAGACTAATTGACGCTTCTGGGATGTATAATACATCACGTAGAATTGTAGAACGGAGCCTTGACGATAATTTATCATTCCAATTTACACGGACATCACCTTTACTTTTGGAATAAATAGTGGTTCCATTGGCAACTTCAATTGGAACAAGGGCAGGTTCAATATCACTTATAAACGCGTGTTTGTTTGAGGTTAAATGACATGAGCACATGGTATCAAGACCCCAGACTTGATGTGAAATTTTAGAGCTGGCAGCACAATGGTAGGCAGATCTTTCATTTTCAGATTCGCTATCAGAGAAAGTTACAACTTTTTCTTCAAATCCCCTATTTGTTACCATCGTAGAATTTACTAATTCCTTTTTATTCTTTTGTTGAAATTGCCAATTATATCATGAAAGACCTAATTGTTTAAACCTATTTCCTTCTTCTGTACTAAGCCATTTAGGGCATTGCGGTTTGACATGATTACCACGACATACCCTACAAGACTTTTGAGATGCAGGAGTATATATGGAATCTGCAATTTCATTTTCAACTATCGGCTCATCAAGCTTCGTTTCTGTGCTTTTAACAGTCTGAAATACTCCATTAACAGAGAGAAATTTATCTTTACTTGTTAAAATTTCGATTGTAGTATCATACTCAGAGGTAAGGCTTCGCATAAGTAATACTGCTTGTACGATATCTGGTATTTTTGCATCTGACTGGTGTTTAGCAATTTGGGATGTAATATTTAAAGTCATATCATGTTTCTCCATGACACTGCTTTGTTTTATCGATTGGACTGTGAACAATCGATTTGACAGTTGCGGGAGCTGTGCGGTGTCTTTCATTCCATATCGATTATTAAGAGTGTCATAAGCATCAGACTCTTTTGTACAACTTTGAAGAATCATTTTGAATGCTTGCGCATGCTGGTACTCCCATTTTTCTAACGCAGAATCTAGATCAACGTCTCTGGAAATGATGTCTTTTGTTGGTTGCACACAGTTTTCTGGTCGGAGAAATTTCTTAAGTCTTTGTGCATCCAGTTAAATTTTAAGATTTCCTTGCCACAAGGTAAAATTCTCGCGACCAGTGAGGACAGCTCCACCGTATTTACCCATTATTAAGGTATTTGAAAAGTTGTTAATAGATTCATAAATGTAAATAAAGAAAATAATATATGGCAGATTATTTTAAACAGTCGGAAGCGCAAGGGCCACAACCTGTTATATTGTATTAATTATGTCTGTGTATATTTTTATCTAGATATATATTTGCTGGGCAACGGACGGACATACTTGTAAGTCCGTGCGTTGCCTTTAT
The DNA here is from genome assembly GCA_002918395.1 of Erysiphe pulchra. NCBI lineage: Eukaryota > Fungi > Ascomycota > Leotiomycetes > Helotiales > Erysiphaceae > Erysiphe > Erysiphe pulchra. The sequence continues at coordinate 14,626 of PEDP01000503.1, read as the reverse complement.
CATGTGACCATTCTAGTTTCAACAAAGATGCTGTACAATACTCAATTAGCAACAACTTTTTTTGCCATTCCAGTGACAGTGAAAATCTCAATTTTGAAAAAAGAAGCAGAACTGCTCACAGAAGGGAGCTTTCATTGTTTACTTGACAGCAGTTTACTCTATTTTGGTTTTGCAAGTGGAAAACAAAAGTGGCCAGCACCCTGCAAGACTCAGTTACCATAGTAACCCGGTCAATAAGACTAGCTCAGCATCATAAAGGGCTATCAGAATATAAGATGGTTTAATTTCACACATGTTTACAAGCCTACCAAATGTCCACATTTTACAAGATTAAATTGTGAATGAAAAATGATTTAAATGATGGAGTATTTTCTCCGGTCAGTATAATAGACATAAAAAGCTGCGGTTCGTGAATAAAGGCTATTTTTCAGAGCTTAAAAAGACTGGAATATCGAATTTTAGTGCTCACAATTTAATATAGTATTCTTTTTTCTTTTATTTGGAAGAGAGTAAAAATCTGATCTTAGTTCCTTTTTTTTTCGTTTTTGTCTGGAAAAAATTTCGACAATTATTTAAAGTTCCATAAAAGGGAGTAACCATGATACTTTAGGCTCAGTTGTAAATAGACCAAGCTGATTTTGAATTTTTTGATTAATCCGTGCCAATAACTTGGACATAACAGACAATGTTCATCTTTGTCGTATGACAATACAAGTAGTATTTATAATTGAAGAGTACTATGCGACCGATTACGTCGCTTTGATCTACTACATGCGACAATGCTGTAGAGGTACCGGGAATGATATCAGATTGTTTCTATCGTACAAATTAAGTCACAACTATGAATGACCAGATGGACTGATAATAATACTTTCACCTAAAGCAATGTCTTGTTCGATACCAAGTGTCTCCAGTCTCGCTAATAGGCTTTCTTGAATGTAGAGATGCGATAATTCCAATGGACATGGTTGATTTTTTATTTTGTTTACTTTTGGTTAGAATTAATAATGTAGTCTCAAATCAGAGTTACAAAGATTACATTTTAACAATAACAGTTGACTTTTGCATCCAATGCAATCTTAGATTGAAGCCATTGATTCTCCTTCTAGCTCTGTCATACCGATTGAAGTGCATTTAAATTTAAATATAAAATTACACGCCATTAGTATTTGTGTTATAGCCACTTGGAGAGATATTGATACCATGAGCGTTAGTTATAATAAGATGCTAATAAGACTAGCTTATTGGCCACACTCCACTAAATAGAATAATCATCAATCAAATGATTGTTCATGCTTCCGAACAGATTCGATAGATAGACCGCCAGAAGTATTGATATTATAAAGCCAGCATTCACAGATAATCAATTAGCTTTCCGTTTTCCTTGATTTCTTACTTTAGCGACAACAACCCATTTGTTAGGATTTCGAACTTTTCGAGTTTTATGACCTCCTTTAGCCTAATAAAAGTCAATAAAACATTGATAAAAATCCGTGTCAGGTAAGACTTACAGGTAATCCCCAAGGACTCACGGGATTTACATTTCCCTTAGACTTTCCTCGTCCACCTCCATGAGGATGATCGGCTAGATATTTGATGTTAGCTTCTAAGAGCTCATTGTGGGAGCATAATTGTTTTTACCAGCGTTCATAGCTAGTCCCCTGACAGTAGGCCTGATATTCAACCACCTTGATCTTCCAGCTTTACCAAGTTGCGCATGCTGGTGATGGGGATTGCTTGCAATTCCTATTGTAGCACATGCGTGCTTACTTACTTTGCGAACCTCACCACTTTGAAGACGTATTATGACATATTTACTACCACCTTTTTTAGTTTCATCTTCCTTTGAAATTATCACCGCATAAGTACCCGCGCTTCGACAAAATACGGCACCTTTTCCTTTTTGAGAACCAACATTATATACAAACGTTCCGACAGGAACCATGTGTAAAGGTAAACAGTTTCCTCGCCATGCCGTCTTTGCCGCTAGCACACCGGGATCAACAAATCCTCCCATACTCTCCAGAAGATCTTTCGGAATTCCTCTAAGGTAGCTGTGGACTAAATCGCCTGCTCTCATCCCTTCTGCTGCTATGATATAGCTCTTCTTGCCGGTTGCCTCTTCGTTCAACAGGGCAATATGTGCGCTCCTTCCCGGATCATGCTCAATGCGTTCAACTCTGTGAGGTCCAGGAACTTGCCGTTGAAAATCCACTGTTCGAATTCTTGTTTTATGTCCACCACCCATATGTCTCACTGTCACTCTTCCTGTATTATTTCTTCCACCCTTCCCATGGCCCTTCTTCGGAAATGTTAGTGGAAGATAAGGTCTTCCTTTCCAAAGATGTTGATTGATAGGTCTTTTAAGATGTCGTACACCAGGAGTGCGTGGTTTGTATGTTCTCATCTGAAAGGTGACATTCTTGTTTGTATCCGCAGGAGGCGATATATTTGAATATGCAGCATATTGAGCAGAGATAGAGCCAATTGATTCAGTTGTCGTAGAATACGCACAGAGTATATAATAATTTATGGATTCTCTTTTGATTTTCGGTATTAATAGCCTAGAGCATAACATCTTTGACTGGATTGATGTTTGCTTATAGAGCGCATTATTCAACTTAGTACCAAAAGTATATTTTAACAGGGTAGCTATTGCTAATTTTTAGCGCCCAATCACTTTAAGCGTATTTTGGTTAGTTCACTAGCTGTTGCTTAGTCGTTGCTATGTATAAATAAAGCACACAACATTAAGTACGTATGTTATTGTTTTTCATGTTTTTAATTTGTTGCTTGCGCCATTTAGAGGGCTATTTTAATTATTCATTCGAATGAAGTCGTAGGGAAACATACTTCATCAATACAATTATACAGATTTCCCTAACAACTCATTGCCGCGTTGTAATTTTATATTCTGACTTTGGCCTTGCGCGCTAGGTCCAGGACAAGCGAAATCCCAGCCTTTCAAGGCTCTTCTTTACCAAGCCATCCATCCCTCTGAGGAAATAATCTTTATAAGTTCCTCTCCCCCTCAGCTCGAATTAAAACAACAACACAACGCTCTTGAAAAATTTCAACATATTCAATAAAGGAGCCTATTCATTTTTCAATGCTTGCTGTTTAACTCTTCAACGGCTCTTGCTACACTTGAGCAACGCGAGAACTATCTTTCAAGGTCTCTCACAACACTGCATATTTTCCTTTCGAATCTTCACTTATCTACGAAAGTAAAGATTAGTCTTTTACTTACTTGGGATCTTGGACCTAGTACAGCTCATGTATGTAAATATTTCTTTGAATGAACAATAGTATCGCGTTTTTACTCATCCCATTTTCGTGACAGACGCGTTTACGCAGGACAATATTTTCGTGTAATACTGACTGTTATTTTAGTTTATATCAATAAAAATCTCTCAACAGTTTCTACGATAAATTAAAATCAGAATGCCATCGGTAACTTAAACTCTCTTTTGGAAAACACATGAAAGTCGCGTCTTTCATTACTAATTGTAATTCTTAGAATCGAGTTACTACCCGAAGAGCAGCTGCCAACGAGATCGATGAGAACAGCACTATGGTAACAACTAGACTGACAAGGTCCAAGTCAAGTAGCTTTAATCAAGACACACTCGCTGCCAAGAAGCACTTGCAGTCCAAAAAATCAACTGTCGTCGCCAATCCAACAAGAAAGCGAGCTGCTTTAGGAGATGTCAGTAATGTGACGAAGGCTGAATTTATTGGTGGCAAAAAGATTATTGGCAAAAGTGGACTTGTCTCCAAGGCTGCACAACCTGCTGGAATCCATAAAACCCTTACACGTGCTAGCTCAACAAGATCAATTCTTGGTGCTAAGGATGCCAATAAAAAGACAGAATCTAAACGAACCGGCTCTGGCGTATTAGCTGGAAAGCGAAAGACTGGCTCTAAGTCCGTCAAAGAAGAGGTTCCAACAGAAAATCTGCAACCCGTGCGAAAGAAGATTCACATTGAGGTAGAACAGCATGTAATACCCGAAGAAAAATTCAGTAAAATCGACATAGATATTCTGGAAAATGAACCAGTCAAACAAGAGCCCATTGAGATGGTGCAAGATTTAGACCAAGAAGATATCGATGATCCACTCATGGTATCAGAATATGTTGTAGAGATTTTTGAGTATTTAAAGAAACTCGAAATTTCAACTCAACCCAATGCCCAATATATGGAACATCAGGATGATCTGGAGTGGAAAATGCGTGGAATTCTCGTCGATTGGCTTATCGAAGTTCACACACGATTCCATCTCCTGCCTGAAACTCTATTTCTTGCTGTGAATATCATTGATAGATTCCTTTCAACAAAGGCTGTACAACTCGATCGTCTTCAGCTTGTCGGTGTAACTGCCATGTTTATTGCCTCCAAATATGAGGAAGTTCTATCACCTCACGTTGCAAATTTTCGGCATGTTGCTGATGATGGTTTTACTGAGGCAGAAATCCTTAGTGCTGAGCGATATGTCCTTACAGCTCTCAACTATGATCTAAGCTACCCCAATCCCATGAATTTTCTTCGACGTATTTCTAAGGCAGACGACTATGATATTCAAACACGGACTCTTGCAAAGTATTTAATGGAAGTAAGCCTTCTCGACCATCGTTTTATGAATTATCTACCTAGCCGCATCGCTGCGGCATCTATGTATATGGCTCGCAAAATTTTAGATCGGGGAGAATGGGTAAGTCAATCGTAACTTCTTTTTCTAATTTGCTAACTTAATAGAACGCCACATTAAGTCATTATGCTGGATATAATGAAGAACAGATTCAGCCCGTGTTCAAGCTTATGGTTGATTATCTTGCACGGCCAGTAATTCATGAAGCATTTTTCAAAAAATACGCAAGCAAGAGGTTCCTAAAAGGTCAGTCCTGTAAAAGAAATATGTAAACCAGAAATCTAACTAGGATAATTTAGCCTCTATTCTAACGAGACAATGGGCTAAGAAATATGCTGATAAGCTTGGTGTCGATGTATCTCTTTCACTCGACTTAGCTGCCCGATAGAAATACATTATTGATGCAATCGAACATTCACAGTGTCTCTCTTTTCCTTTCGACACAATTCAAAATCAACAACTGGAACGGAATATGAATCTTCAATTCGAGAGATAGAATTCCTAGTACAAGAAAATCATCCCTTTCCATGCACATTTCGCCGGGTCGGTGTCATGGCTTCATAAGATAAAATTTTCCTAGACTTCTTGAGAATTGGTAGTATATTTGCTCCTTTTTGTCCTCATCGGATCGGCGTCTCTGGACCCTTTTAAAGGCTGGCGTCATACCTTACCTTTCGTTAAAACTAACCTTTCATGCATCCCGAAACTAAGCTACCGCTTTACAATTTTAAGCTCAGGTAGATAGAAATCATACGACGACTTCGTACTTACACAAAAGCTTCGTTTGTAATTTTAAGACGCGGGAAATTTTTGTATATATATCCCAGAAACATTCAATTTACCTATACCCGAAGAGTTTGACGGTGGGGTAACTTATGTTATAAAAAGCTAATAAATTAATCAATTATCTTTTGGAGGCGCACTTTTTAATGTGATGACTCTTCGTGTTCTCAATCTTGAATATATTGTAATTAGGATTCTTTTTGCATATATACCAACTATTACAATAATTTCTCATCCCTCACCGTGTATGGATTATCAGTTTATTTACTTCATAATGGATAATTTATTGATACCTTTCTTAGATTCTTTCAGGGTTATTAATTCAATCAATACTACCGGGTTAACTCATAATTAAGGATTTGCTAGCCCTTTACCCAATCCACATATTTCCATTATTATATCCGGTAAAAACATACTCGCTGTGTATCACAAGAATTTGTATATGAGTGGATGCAAGGAATATCAATTTGTATATCATAGTTGCCAGGACAACCCCCAGGAAGGCTGATGCATTTTTGTTTTGTTTTGTTTTGTTTTTGTTTTTGTTTTTTTAATTTTCCCCACACTCCACATCTCTTTTCACTTTTATATTTTGGTATCGGCAAAAAGAATCTGCAGCATGTGTACAAAGTTAGATTTACATATCTTAAATCCATTGTATACTAATTTTGTTCGTTCAAAGAAGAAATTCATATTTACTTACACTAGTATACATACAAATAAAAATATATATATATATATTTACATTAGCAGAGAAACTAATTCTCCGAGGTTGACAAATTTGATTTGGGCTAGATATGATTGATTGGATTCGATCCCTGTAACTCTCCCCCCAGACATACTTAGCAGCGTCGCTTGGCATGGCAACAGCCGTTTGTCTTTGTTTTGTTTTCGTTAGCAATTGCACATTGGGAGCCCACATTTGTTAATCCTCACAATATTATTACGACTGGGGGAGGGAGGATGCGCCATCTCCCAAACCTTATTCAAAAAACCTGGTACAATAAAAAATAACCAGCCGCGCTTCCTGGATCAAAACAGGAGGATAATCATTAACTCAGAAATCAATTGGTAGCTGGTTGCCCACATCCCATATCCCGTGAGTCAAGAGTCGAGACAAATTTGTGTGGGGTTAGAAAGGAGGGGCTTGCTTACTTCACGTAACCTACTACCAGCCAAAAACATATGGATCACCACAATTTGCGTCGATAAGTAGCTACTGGCTGCTGCATTATGTCTAGCAAGTAAGTAGCCGAGCTACTCACTCTACTTCGCTCCTCCCTCCGTGCTCGATCACAGAGGCTCACTCAAATGAGACAATCGACCTGACAGCTAAATGCGCACGCGCTAGCTCGAATAGTGCTGCAGCCAAAATTGCTCGGGCCGTTCTCCCCAAGTAGAGAGAAACTGGACATGGCAGTCAGCCTTAATACCCCACTTGAGGCGGGAGATGGTTGGTTCAAATACATCAAACCCAACCACACTAAGCGCGGGTGATAATCTAGTCTCTGCTGATTTTCATGGTTGCTAAGGAGAATAAATGACTAAAAGAATCAGAAATTGAGTCATCTAGTTACTTTGTATGCACTGCAATTAATTGGTTACTTGTGTCAACCGCCTTCATGCGGCATCCAAAATACAGTGGCGATTTCAAGGCATAAAAAGGAAATTGCGGAAGCTTCATTCATGCAATGAAATGTCTTGCTTAACCGAACCGGCTCTCAGCCGTCAACGCTAGTTATCACGTGAATTTTGTTGATTTTGATTCTGATTTTGAAATTAGTTGCTCTAGCAACCCCCATATCCCCTGTAGAAAAATTCCTGCGTGTTGAATACAGCGGAGCCAAATTTTAAAAAAAACTTTAGTTCATTCTCATATAAATTTAAACTTGACCTTAACTATTTATTCTCCATAAAAAACCAAAAAAAGAATTCGCCTCTTACCATAATTTGACCCTATTTATTGTAAGTGTATTGTTGTTAGGTAAACAAAAGTCTAGGAGATCTATCTCATTGGCTGGCTCGCTCGCTTGATATTTCATTTCGGGAAAACAATTGATGTTTTTCTGCTTAGCGAGCGGATAGAAGTTGACAGCCACGCTGAAAGACGCATAGATGAAAGACTAAATAGGCAGGGTTTGTGGTCCAATTGTTGTCAACGTGGCGCTGCAATTCCAAGTTTTGTTTTTTTTCATTTAACGTCTACGGTAAAACTATCTTCCGATAGTTGCCTTAAAGCCTCCCTAGGGGCGAAAGACGCGCCGACGAGCTAAGCTCGCAGCGAGTTTTATGATCAAAAATAACCTACTTACATCTTGCTGCAATTCCAAGTTTGGCTTCATGATTGATCGATCATTGCTTTTGAGAAAAACTGATCATGTGAGGATTACATAAGTTGCATTTATAAAACTGTGATATTGATATGTTATTTTATACTGGTCAAAAATCTTAGAAATCCTTTCGATGCATTTGTTCATTCTGAATCATAGTATGTTCAATTTCTCTATTAATACACTATTGTATTACATCATCTAATTAGATTATTTGCAAAATGCTGTCCTTCAAAAAGATTCACCTCGCTGACTTACAGACCATCGCCCACCGAGTCTTCCTACCGGGAACACACATTGGCTACTGCCAGATGTAGAAACTATGGCTAGCTAGTTAGGTTTTGATGAAGGACGAACGCTGGAACTTGAAAAATACTACCTATATACTTTCCATGAGAAAATCAAGTTATGATACGATAGAATCAATGTCCAGTATAGGGCTCTCATTATCAGAATCCTTCCATTCTTCTTCTTCTACTATTTATTCAGGCTCTTGTTCCCCTGCCTTAGAATTAACCAATTAACACCGGAGACAACGTTGTAACTGATGACAGTAATTGGGAACTAAGAACAAGCTGCTGCCCTACTCAAAATAGGCTAAATCTCTGGCGATGAAGACCCAAAAAAAACTTTACAGCAACTAGTGCCTTCTCATAACAGCTTAAAATATGTTTACAAAGTAAGAAGCGAATAAATAGGAATGTTTCACAAGTAGATGTCCACATAGATGGATTTGTGGGGTACTTTGTCAAAATTTGAGGCTCTACTTGACAGCTCTGTAAGCGCTTCAAATCTCGCATGAAGGCTTTCCTCCAAGTAGCGGTAGCTTTTCAATGATCGAATTACTTCCATTCGCTTCAATTCTTGAGGCACAACGCGTGATGTCGAGATTTAGCTGGCTAGATCTATTCGAAGATAATTAGAACGGTCCTAGTAAACGTGCTTGATCTTTCAATAGTGTGACTCAATAATCATAGTTATTTTCAAACTGGTAGACTATTAGGGTTTGCGGAGCGTGCCCATAAATCCCAATGTCCTGGGATATACCAGTTGATGAACAGACAGGCCTATAGTTGAGAATAATCTCGAGGATAACAGCAAGAATACACGTAATTGAGGAAGTCATGATGAATTTTTCAGTACTTTCCTTTGGGGTCTGGATTCATTGGGTGCAAACAGCAATACCGGGAATAAATCCGAAATAATATTTCTCGCTCAGTTACTCATTTTTCGATACCTATGACCGGCCCCCTCCATCACAAATTAAGTTTTCTTGTCCATTTTCTTATTCTTTGAGCTGGTAACAAAAATAACTTCTTTATCAGATTTTTACAAATGATCAAAGCCGACACGAAGTTTTTCTGGTTGAAGCTTTTGCGAATGGTCAAGTCATCTTAATGGGCACTGTGTAGAGTATGGATCATTGTGAGTTCACGAGAGAGCTAATTTAACTTATGGACTGACTCCAATTATTAATTCCATAAAGAAAGTTGTTCCATTCATCATTCTCAAGTAGAAAACTTTTCTTTCACGCCGACCGATCTTATTGACCCAAAAGTAACTGATTAGTTTGAGAATCTAGTTTTGGAATTAGATACGTGATGTTATGTAATTGAGATAGAATTACCAGGAAAGAATTTGACATGGTTTTCGTTCAAAGGAGAGATTGATTGTAGTACAGTATGGATATATGGTGCAGGCAAGTAGAAATTCTGATCTGTATCGTTAAAAAGGTAAATAAGTCACATGATCGGTTTTTTAATATGCACATCACATTACAGTTCGATTATAAACTTCCCAATATTTTCTTCTGTGGGACCATCATTTAATAAAATTGGCCCATAAAGCGATTCAAAATCATCTAATGCTTTAGTGTCCTCAATTGATTCTACCGGTTCCCAAGATGGATCTGCCTCACTAACCCATTTCACTAGAGCCTGCCGAAGCTTACCGCGTCCGCGTCGAACCGTTCTAGATCGCAAAATTGATTCGACTGGATACTCCTCTTCACCAAGTTCATCGATGACTGGTGGATTTTGAGCGTCATCCCGAATTTGGCTTGGAAACGGATCCGTTCCTGCTCGCTTTATCAGTTCAACATGGAATCTTTTGTGAATGTTACCTGGCACGTTTAACTCAACTGTAAGTGCGTCGGACACAGAAGTAACAGTATATTTAGCGTGTTGCCAGGCTAATTTTTTTGAAAGCTGAGGGGTTTTAATGTTTTGCAAATTTAGCCAAACTTTGTCGCCGACTTTGAAACGTTCTGGTTGACGTCGTAGTAAATTACCATTTTCCTCATTTCGTTGCTGTGCTGAGGCCATTGCAGCTTGAGCAAAGTCTTGAGCGTCCATTAACCTTTGTACATATTTCTTTCCATTTTTTATTCCTGGATGGCGAGATATAGAGCTTAGGCTTGGGGTAGGTTCCATTAGCGGTTCCAGATTGTAGCCGTTTCGTAAGAAGAATGGACTCATTTCCCCGATTGCCGAATTTGGGCGGGAGTTTAAGGCTAACTGCGCTAATGGAAGCAGATCCATCCAATCATTTTGGGAGTAACAGGAAAAGGCACGGAGATACTTATATAATTCCTGATTTGCTCTTTCACTAGCATTCGATTGAGGATGGTAGGCGGTTGTCAACCTCTGAGTTATCTTCGTTAAGGTACAAAATGTTTTCCAGAAATGACTAAGCCAGTCGCTTCCCCTATCACTTGTTAGGTAGCGTGGAAAGCCGAAGAACCGATAATATCTATCAACAAATAAGTCTGCACAATCTTGTGCTTTCATAGACTTTGCTCCGAACAAAAAGATATCTTTTGATAACCTATCCGTTATTACCATTATACTTGTACATCCTTTAGATTTTGGAAGGTCGGTAACAAAGTCGATTGTTAATTCACTACCGATACGTTCTGGTATTGGAAGTGACCTCAAGAATCCCGCCTTCGCCTCCCGCCAAACTGTTCATCGACCGCAAACATCACAATTTCTAACAAAACGCCTTACAGACTCCCTTATTTGAGGCCAAAACCAACGGCGTAGTAGTATTCCAATCATAGTGTCCCTACCAGGATGACCCGAAAGATAACTATCATGTGTGTGTTGCATGATAGCGGTACGTAGAGGCTCATAATCTGGGACCCATACTCTGTTCTCTCTTCCTCGAAGTATTCCATCTGCTGTCACTGAACATTCGGCTATGTTAACTTTCACTTTCATTGCTATATCCGCTGGGAATCCTCTATCTCCAAGCTCAACGGCATCACGGGCACGGCGCCAATCCGTGTCGGCTGCAACTGCTTCTTCCCAAAGAGACTGCATATTTTTATCTTCAAACATCATAGATTTACTTACCTTATCTACATTTCCTATTCGACTCTTATCACTTAGGCTTGGACTTTGGGTATCGATAGGGAAAGCTGGTAGTAATTGCATTATGCGTCCCGCCATTCTTTCATCAGTCAGATCCTTAGGCTTATCCTGATCCCGGCGTGATAAAGCATCTGGTCTTTCGCATGCCTTCCCAGCTCGCCATTTAAGTTCGAATCGAAAATTCTGGAGTACATCATTATACCTTACTTGTCTTTCATTTAATAATCGTTTCGTTGAAAAATAATTTAAGTTTCTATGATCCGTCAAAATCGTAAATTGCCTAGTCACAGATCGTAACTCTGCTTGCCATTCATTTAGACAAGTTATGATGGCCAGCAATTCCTTGTCATGAATTGGGTAATTCGATTCGGCACTATTTAATCGTTTTGAAAAATACGCGACTGGTCTTAAGTTTCCTTGGTTATCTCTTTGGGAAAGGCATCCACCTAAAGCATACCCAGAACAATCCGCTTCTAAAATCGTCTCACGATCAGGATCCCATTGGGCTAATATTGGTGCCGACGTAAAGCTCATTTTTAGTTTTTCAAACGCATCATTCTCCTCTTTTCCCCAATGCCACCTGGTTTCCTTTTTTGTTAGGTTTATAAGCGGTGACACAATTTTTGAAAATCCATCAATAAAGCATCGATAAAAATTCGCGAACCCTAAAAATGATCGAACTCCCTGTACTGAGGTTGGAGCTTTCCATTCGCAGATGGCCTTTATCTTTGTCGGATCAACCGATACACTTTCGCCTGCTTTCACAATATAGCCTAAGTACTTTACCTGCTCGCAAATGAAATCACATTTATCAATATCTAAGTATAGTCCTGCCTTGTCAAGCTTTTTTAGAATATTTCTGACCGTTTTCCAGTGATTATCCTTGTCACCCTTAGTGTAGATAAGTATGTCATCCATATAAACTGTTGCATTTAAGTCTAAATGCTCACGCAAAGTCTCATTTATATATCGTTGGAACGATGCCGGTGCGTTCACTAATCCGAAGGGGGTAACTAACCATTCAAAGAGCCCTAACCTGCTACGAAATGCAGTCATCCACTCATCTCCTTGTCGAATTCTTAATCGATGAAAAGCTGATTTTACATCTAGTTTTGTAAACCATTGTGCTTTGGAGAGTTGACGTAATGTTTCCTTGAAAAGAGGCAGAGGATAACGGTCAGGAACTGTAATTGCGTTGAGACCCCGATAATCTACGCAAAACCGAAGCCCCCCATTTGGTTTTTTTGCAAATAAGACAGGCGCTGCTGCCGGAGAACTGCTGGGACGAATCCATCCTTTTTCCAGAAGATCTGTTAATGTTTTTCTTAAAACCAAAAGTTCTTCTCGGGACATGTTGTATAGGGGCCCCCACTGTGGTGATAGAGTTTTCCCATCTCCTTGACGTAGATTAATAGCGTGATCAAGGTTCCCTCTGGATGGTGGTAGACAATTTGCACCATCGTTATCTGCGAAAAGATGTGCGAATTCTTTAACCTGTTCTTGCAGCCGGTCTCGAGCCTCTTCGACCGAAATATATGGCTTACCACGAAGAGTTTTACTAATATCTTCGATAGTCGCTTTACATATTGGAACTGATTTGCTCATGGAAGCTAAAGTCTCCACCGAAGTATATCGTGGGCGTGCAACGTCTCTTAATTCATGTCTCCAACGCTCAACGCTACTTATTGTTACCCCATCTTTCCTGAGTTCCAGCTTTTGGTCCTTAGAATATATGATTGCATCTCGGTCTTCGAGCCATTTCTTACCCAAAATCATTTTGTGGGCGCTTGAGGGAACAATATAAAGCCATAATTTTGGCATGTAAAACCCATCTAAATCCAAAGATACGTGGGTAATAAAACTAACTATTGGTTTATTTTCAGATGATTTCTCTGCTCTCTCGAGAACTCTTGGAGAAATACTAATGCGCGGTAGGTTAAGTTGGAATGAAAAAGAATCGTCAATTATGCCAGAACAAAGACACCCGTTATCGATTAAGGCTTGCACCATTTGAGTATCATTTATTAACGCATTTACTAGAAACAGATCTGTATTCGAATTCTCTATGAAAGTTTGGACTCTGGTTAATCTTTTGGGGCTGAGCCATTCGAGATTGGGCACCTCTTTTCCTTGCTTGTACCATCTCCAGTTGTTGTGCAACCTGATTTACAATTCTCACAAATTCGTCAAAATTATCATCAGGGATAAGGTGGTTTCCTGCCATGGTTATTATCAGCTCATCACAAAATGCAGATTGAAGCATTGAAATTTTATTTCTGTCGTCCCAAAAATCACCCCGGGCTTCCGTTAACTTGTTAGACCAGGCAGCTAAGAAGTCCGGCCAACGCTGGTTCTCTCTCATTTTCATTGCATGAAGCTCTGTGTTAGCACGCGCTACTCTTAAGGGATCTAAATTCAAACGATCTAAGAATTCCAAAAAATCTTCTGGGTTTCGAGTACCGTTAACTCCTCCCGCTTCGTAGAAGGGACCTGCCCTTTTCAATGCCGTACCCTTTAAAGCTCCATATATCATTAAAAATGCTCGCGAATTATCGTAGCCAAAAGTATTCCAGTCCATCCGGAAAACATCAAGAACAGCCGTCCTCCAAGATGGATATGTCGTGCGATCGCCATGGTACTCAGGTAACTTAGTTGGCTTTAATCCTCTCCCATACTCGGGTGGGGGATCTTTTTCTATAGTAACACTATTAGAGCTTTTGGATGGTTTTGTAGATAGTTGTAGAAATTGCTCTTGCAGTCGATCAAACTCCTCCCTAGTTACTGGCACGGTCATCTTTGCTGAATATTTACTTTCTTCGAACTTGAAGTTTCCTAGCTGATCCAAGAGGTCTTCAATTGTCATGTACTATCCCTCCTTTTTTTTTAAAAAAAAAATTAAAAATTTTAACTGATTTAACTGATTTAACTGAACTTATTTGGACTTATATGCAGTCGAAACTGAGAACTGACTGAGGTTATATGAGGAGTGAAAATATATGTCACGGTTCAGGATATATAGGAATAACACTTTATATCGGAAGGTATTTTATATTTTCACTAGAGATAGAAAGAGAGGATCAGTCAAGTCTATACACATATATGGCTGCCTCAATTTAGAAACATCTAACTCCTTCATTCCTCACATATTTAAGGAGGTTAAAACAACTTGCTCCTAGAGCATTGGATGGTGATATATTTAGCCTGTTACCACTAAGTTGTAGTTTCACTAGCATATGCCGCATGTTCCACACGCCCTCACACTAGGTCATTGAACGGCCAATTAAAATGCTTAATATTGTCAAGGTTATATTCAAGCACTAATCCTTGCATATTCGGCTTACCAGCCGTTACAGGAATCACTTCGTCAATCGATAGATTTTGAATTCCTTTGATTATTTCAACAATACTTTTATCTTGGATATATGTATCAATTAATGTTGATGACAGTATATTACTACCCAATTGTGGTAAATTCTGAATTTTGACTG
>PEDP01000502.1:0-23396 GCA_002918395.1 Erysiphe pulchra | reverse complement strand
CTTAACTCCGAAAGCTCTCGCTAAATATAGCTAACTATTCTCAGCGATATTTGCCAAGACTAATGCATGTCATAACCTCATCCAATCAACTTACCCTTTTACTGTAGAGTAAGCACTAATTCTCACTCCAAACAACCATCTTCAATATTATTAATCAACACAGACCGACCGCATCGCATCGCATGTATTAATTTTTATCAGGGGTTTGGACATGTGAAGATTGTTTCCAGCCTGGCCCCTATCCCCGGACCAACAAACCCAATCCATACATGATCGACCGTTCCTCCCTTCAAAACTCAAAATCTGTATATCGGAAGATTTGAGCAGTGGAACCAATACATAAGTTTATGATAGGCCCTTAAATCTGATTTTGTACATTTTCTAACGCGAATTCCTAGGGATAAATTTGCACAATTAAAGAGAGTGAGAGTTTACCTGCTTCAACAGCTCGGAGTTGTCCTAGCATGGTCCAAATAAGACTTCATTCCCTATCTTCACATCTATACGCAGGTCGTCGAATGGCTTCTACTTTCCATTCTCTGATTCCGCATACTAGAAGTGAATTAACTGTTTCATTCTGTATCCGACAGATTACATCGGAGTTATGACTGGAGGGTAGGGAGGCCAATTTACAGGTGAGAGATATTTCTTAGATGAAACTCTTCCATAGTTTCAGCTGCAGAATCCGAAGATGCATTATCCTGCATTACCGATTAAATGGTCTTGAGCGGGCCAACTCGCCAATAAGGGAAACAATTTCTATAACAATATCGCTCTGCATTAATTAATCTCCCCATTATTTCTTCCAGAATAGAGCGGGTCTTTTTCCACCCCCAACGAAGCTACCCTAGAACATCCAGCCCAGCCGCTTCCTCAAAGCATCTATTACACACGTTTCGTCAAATCTTTTACCAGCCTTTATGCCATGATCAGTTAATAAATTTCATTTAGGAAAGAGACGAGACCAAATCTTCCAGTTACAAGAGTACCTGACTCTTGACGGCCACTGTAGATATGAAACTACTAAGCTCATATGTCTTTGTTTCATGAATCACATTTGCTTTCTATTCTTACCGTTATACATCTCCTACCTCCTTCAATAATTAGGTCAATTGGTATCTTTCCCGCTAGAATTTTAAAATCATGAGGCAATCATCTCGCTAGATCTCCGTACTAATTTCAGCCCAATAAGGAAACAAAACTTTCTTTCCTGCTATTCAAAGGCTCAAATAGAGGCTCTTTCTGTTCAGAAAATATAGGTTCGGTAGATAGATTTCTGGTGGCTTTTGGCTAAAATCGATGGCAAAGCCTCTTCGAAGTTCTTTTCTACTCGAGAAATCGAACTCAAAGGCAAGTACTAAAGGTTCTACGAAATGTAACTCTGAGCCTTCAAGAATCGATAACTCGTTGGCTCTGCTATCTTCTTCCCGAAAATCAATCAGGGTTAGGGTGCAGGCTGCGAAGGCTTGATATCATCGAATTTTTTACTAGAAGACCCCTTATCTCAGAAGATTACAACGATATTTGAGTATCATGGGAATATTTTTAACCGATAAATACCATCAGATACATTCTTCAGATGCTCCATTAGAGATGACTAGACCTAGATAACGTAGGACAGTAGGGACATGTCCAAGTTCGTAGTTTGCTGATATTTCTGATATGTGGATGGCTCAGATACAATCAGGGCACTCTGAATTTAGAGACTTAAAGGAATGAAGATTCAATTAGTCCAAGTTAATTATGAAATAAAATTAAGGAATACATCAGAAGTCATGGCCATCCCTCGACCTGCTTCACTATTTCATGAAGATGTAGATACTAATGGGGAAGAGATTGGAAATTTCAGAGGAATAACAAGAGGGGCAATAGTAAAAGCGGCTCAGCATCAGCTATATCTTTTTTTATAGTCTCCCACCTCATAATATTTCTGGCATCGAATCCAGCAGATAAACTGTCTGTCTGTCCCATTTCAGCAACCCAAATCGGGTGTGAAAATATGTATTAAACGGAAAAGAGTCTATTCGCACTTTCTGACCGTCTATGATAACACTCAGAGGAAGTTGAAAGGTTGATGGGAAAAGCTTTTCTCCAGAGCTACGGAATTTGAGAATTGAAGCTGCCCAGGGAGGACAATAGACAGTGGATCTTGCAAGTCCCCTCTTAACGATAAGGGAGTTGAAGCCGCGAACGAATTGAAAAAAAAAGCACAACTTAAAGCAGCCGGTACTAGATACTAGAGGTACAAGCTATTTACTATTTAGGCTTTTTTTCCTCAGAAGAAAAGAGAAAATAAAAAAAAGAATTTAGAAGAGTTTAGAAGAGTTTGCTAAGTATACAAAGATGATGAACCTCTAGAGCCCCCCCCCCACCCCCCCCAAAAAGGCTCTCATGTATATCGATAAAATAAAATAGACAGCTCAATGATATAAATGGACATAAAATGTTTGAGGCTAGTTCGATAATAAAGATTTGTGCTAGCTAACTCAAAAAAATCAATATCACAACTCATCTCTATTAAATCTAATGAAGATTAGTTCGAGGGATACTGCAAATGCATGCAATTGATAATTCCAATTGCAGATAATTGCAAAGAAAAAAGAAGAGAAGAAAGGGTCTCAATCAGATAATGCTACAGCCAATGTTCTAGCTACTACTGATCAATAAGTATCATTTCGAGGTACTCAGCCATAGAAATATCCCTTTAAACTCTTTTTACAGCCTTCAAGCTTTAAAAGTTTCTAAAGTTGATTTGGAAAAAATAGAAAAATCCTATAAAGGAGGAAAAATTACCCTTGAGGTAGAGTATGATGATTTTTCCGACCTGGGAAGTGTGGAGTGGGTCATATGTTGGTTCTCATCCTGATTTGTAAACTATTGGTGCCCATCAATCAATTTATTGATCACGGCTAAAAGTGAGTACCTATCCGCTATCTTTTGTATCATACAAATGAGAAAACAAATTTTATACTAAGATTTTAAAAGTTAGCAAACTCTAATCCATTAATATCAATACTCAGGTCTTGATTTCGTATGTTAACGATGGTCTTTTGAAAATCATCGAAAGTATGCCAGTTTGGTTCCAGAATGTCACTAAGTTGAAAAGGAGGCTACTGAAATAAAGCTCAAAATTTAACGGGTCTCCCATCATCATTTGTAACAGCATGACATCTTGCTGGTTTGCTTTCAATGGGCTTCAAAAGATCTCCGGAAGATACAGAATCCTAAGCCCCTCTCACAACTGCTGCCATTTCTTTTCCATGTTCGAATAATGAAATTGCATACAGTATTCAACTTTGTCATAAACTGTTTCTATGGTGTTCTGATCAGGTGAGTCTACTGGCTATTCAATGGGGAATATTTGCCTCTCAGCAAGCTCTTCCAGTGTTCTATCTGTTGTACGAACAAGAGCTTTATTCTACCTATCTGCCGTTTTTCCAAGTTTTAACAAATACTCACAACAACGAAATGGTCACTTCACTGCCATGTTTTATTGACAGTGAGGCCGAGGATATCTATAGGTGGGTTTTATCACAGTGGAAGCAACTTCTTAGGGACGAGGACTTATATAAAGTGCTTTAACCCGAAGAAAATAATTTAGAATCATAAACATTTGGATCTGTGGTTTACTTGTGTTTTGCCACATCTGGGTTAGTTGAAACCTTTACCATGTAACAGATATGGGATCAAAGAGGGTAAACAGAATAGACCCTGCAAATCAATAAATCACTGTGAGAAGATTCCACTTACTCGTGAATACCATCAAATAGAATTCTTTATAGTCATGATAAGTAATCTTCTGGACTATATCGAAGTTTCTAGATATTGTATTTAATAGTGTAAATAGCAGTATGTAATTCCATAAGAGGAATGCTTGCTAAACCCCCCCCCAAAAAACCTTTAACATTAATAACATCCTAGTATAACTCTTTTATCATCGTTAGCGAAGGTTCCAAGATAACTCTTTTCCAAAAATCCAACTCTCCGCATATCACGCTTCAATATCTTAAAGGCATTAATCTCTTTAAAAAAAAATTTTTTTTTAACACTTAGATGTGGAATGCTGTATGGTATTAGTTAAGATACGGGGTCCATCCATCTTAGATTCCCCCCTTACCTTATGAGCCAGTGCAGTCAAAGGCCTATTTGTTGACACATTTTTTTTTTTTTTTTATTTTAAGTAAAGAACTATTGTGCACACCTCTCTTCTGCTGTTAGCGTGCCCCAAAGCGGAAGAATTGAGATTTGCAAAAGTCCAGGTTTGCACGGAATTTTCGGATTTACTTTACAGTACATGTGGAGATAAAAGTCATTAATTTTTTTTTTTTTGTGATATTTTAATTTTGTGGTTGATTATGTTATTCGATAATTGTATATTAATGGTTAAAATCTAAGAAATTAATATAAACGGTAATTTGCGCCCTTCTAAAACTTAATTAGTGTGAAAATTAGTTGTAAGATTTAAATAGTAAAATTGATTTTACGAAAAAAAAATACTTGTTTTCCGTTATGTTGCAGATAAAAATTTGTAGAAAGCAAATTGGCGTCAATGGTTGATAAATTTCAGGAGTAAATATGTTTTAACTGAAAAAAAAGTGACAATTAAACAGATATTTTTATTTACTTCAAATTTGCAATTATCTAAAGACCTAAATTTTATCTATAACTTTTTATTTTTTGGAAAATTTTATTTAGATCAAATGTTGTTTGCGACTGTGAGTTAAAAATTAATCGTAATTATAAATTATCTGTCTATTACCGGTATTCTTGTAGTATTTAAAATGATAACCTGTGCTAAATTGAATGTCCGAGTAAGACAAGAGCAAACGAATGGTGAGCAATAGATGTCGGGAAACATTGAGTTCTTACCCCCCTCTCCTAATTTTTTTCTATGATATCTGGGATCGAATACAGCTGTGAATCCTATGTTTGCAAGGAATGCCCCAAACCCGCTCAAAAACACCATAATACGACTCTAGCTGTCTCTCATCATTGTTCCTCTGGCTATTCTCAATCCCCAGCACGAATTTGGCATCCATACCCAAAGCCTCTTGTTGTATTCGACAAAAGAATATTGTGATAAAAGTCATGGGCGAGAACGAATTGCTTGTTTTTTACTTCTTTTTTTCAGTTTTAGCCACTATTTCTATCTTAACTGATACATAATCTTTTAGTTTCTGGAAATATAGTAAGAAGTTGACTTATCGAAACTCCTGGTATCGCTTTATTTTCGCATAAGCCCCGTCTCCTCTTAATTTAGTAAGATGTATAAGATGACGATGAAGGCTGGCCCATAGCGCAGCAAAAGGCTCTTTAAATAGCATCCATTGTCTTTTAACATTATTTACCAAGGCACTTTGTAAGTTTGCACAAACTTCCATACATGCTTCATTGAAGCTTTCAGATATCTTCTGCTGGATAACTGGTTTTCAAATGAGAGAGAAAAGATGACTAAAATTAAAACGCAAAGACAGAAGACAGGCAATTGTTCTTGCCATGACTTATACCACAATATTTTTTGTCGAATATAACAAGAGGCTTTGGGTATGGGTGCCAAATTCGTGCTGGAGATAGAGAATAGCCGGAGAAACAATGATGAGAGACAGCTGGAGCCGTGTTATGGTGTTTTTGAGCGGTTCCGGGGCATTCCTTGCAAAAATAGGATTTACAGCTAGCTGTCTTCAATCCCACATATCGTTGAATATTGATGAATTTTACAGTCAGTGGCATATTTCAAACTTTTTAGGGGATGATATCGAAAACTCTGTGGAGAATCTTAGTGAAATTCTGTTACTCAAGCTTGCAATTCAGCTTGGACAGATTTTATTAACTTGGGCGTCACTTCAGCAAGCTCCAGCACGACTTTGTATACGAAATCTGATACAGCTAGAAAATGGTAACAATTCTTCGGCACTATCAATTAGTATTCAAGATCCTGGATTTTTGAGTTCAAGAGGGCTGCCAGTGGGAGCTCTAAATCGAGATAATAGAGTCGGGGTGCGAAGACAAGGCCAGCAAATCGATCCAAGCAATACCCATAAGGAATTTTCTGTTTTTGAGCATGCAATTATAACCTCTGGTGATCAGTCTAGCAAGGAGGTCAAGAAGATGCCACATTTGTAGAGAGCTCAAACTCGATTCCTGCACCTTTTCTCATCGACCGCAAGAGATTATAACGCCAGCAGAGACAAAGGTGGCAGAGGCAGAGATTTAACCGGTATATGTGATTTTTTGTGTCTAGCATGTTTTAGTATTTGTCCCCAATTATTAGTGAGTGACTCTCGTTACTGGTTGGGACTAAATTCACCAACGAGTAATGGTTAATTAGCAGGGCAAGATCCCTCAAGTTAGGATGCACCCCACTCTGCACTGGCCATCCTGGTCGTGGGTTGTATGTTTTCGCCAATTTTAGTTTGGAGTGGTTGGTGGCCCGTTCATCAGCTAGACGAAGATGGTTTCTGTCATTGACTGCCTGAAACTTATGAGCTTAAGTGAAAATATAGATCAACCGAGTCATCTTAAAAATGCGTTTGGCTTAAGAACTTGAACAGAAAGAGTACGATTAAGCTTTGATTCTTAATGATGAAGAAGACACATGGGCATGATCCTCGTGACTCAAATGAAGGCCATTTCTCTTGCAAGGTCCAAAATGAGTTATTTTGCAACTTTAAGATGTTGATATTCGATAACATGTCCTATAATTCTATCAAAATCTTCCATTCTTCTTATTTGTCTCTAGCATCATTCCTGTAAATTATTTGATCCTAAGGTACTATTCATCCTTGCGAAGACGGTATGATCAATCTTAAACTATTCGGGACTTGCCAATATATTAAACTCACCAGTGGATTCAGATAACACCTATAATGCTTTACTAAACAGCCCTTTTTGGCAACAATTTTAATTGGAATAGGAAATAAAATTTCTAAAATTCCATTATTCGATATTTTGCGCTTCTATTAAATCTACCAAGACCTATGGTGTACTATGTCGTCCTTGCACATCCAGTCGGAAAAAAATGTAAAGTTTCAGAAACATAAATCGATTTTGAAGAATTTCTACCCCCATCAGCGACTAATCTTCTATTTCGTGTTATTGATATGGTTGTGAGTCTTGGACAATGGTTGGCCCTAGAAACGGGTAGAATTCTCAGTCACCCATATGGAGGACATGTCAACAAACAATCTAAATAAATTGCTTTACAGTTATGCATGGCACTACCATCAGAGCCAGAGGAATATGATGGAACAAGAGCATTTTTGGACAATTTTTAACTCGCCTAGAGTTATAATTTCATTCGTTTCCGGTTGCCTTAGCTGAAGATGAAGCAAAAATAAGATACACATGATCATCTTTTAGATCCATCAAGAAAAAAAAGATGTTAGAGCATAATTCTCTAAACTTTATATGACCGATCCTGTATATTTCAAGCTTGATTATCACTTGAACGGCTTTACAAACAGCTCCCCCGCCTTAGCAAGAAAAAATTTTTGCAAACCGTAACAATTGAGTACCGGGAAAATCATCAATGTCCTAAGAGAAGTGCACCTTACACAATTTCAAGGAAAAAGCGAGACGTTAAAAAATAGATCATTTGGTCGAGTCATGAATGATTATATTACTGCAAACAGTCATGCTTTAGTTTTCTCCAATGAAACTCCACAATTATGGTATTCCGAAGTACAGAGTACAGATAACTGTCGAGAAATTACCGAAAGAGCCCACAATTTCCACTGATCTTGAGCATACCAAATGTTAAATATGAGGCCCACAAACGGAAGTTGCCGCCAGAACGGCATCAATTATATATCTCATTGATGCAGTTATCAGCAATGATGAAAATTTTCAGAGGAGCAAAAAAGACGGTTTCTATCAGGTTTCAAGGGATGCTTGGTAAAATGCCTGCAGAACAATCGAAGTAAAATTTGGCGTCCATTCTCGTTTATGGTCTCAAGTCTGCCAAGCTTTGGAAACTCCGTCTGAGAAATGCACTTGCATTGACCAAGTTTACGGATGCCACTAGGTCGAGGCATTGGGAGTGATCCCTAGCAAATTTCGAGCAACAGCACCAGGTCAAGAGCCTTCTCGGAAAAGCATAAATTTTGTGTATTTGTCTTATAAATTATTTCTCAGCTTCCTATCAAATGCCTTCTTTGCGTAGAAATGGCAGAGTTACACAGATACCCAAAGCCAGAGTTTGTTAAATAGCAGCTATCTCTACCGTATCTTTATCACAGTGAAAAAAGTTTAGTTTGAAGCCGTACGTCTTCAATTTTTTAAGGAGCTACCGGAGTATCCAGATTTTAGAGCCCAGATCTGCAGGATGGGATGTCAAATTTGGATTGGCGCTCTCTTTCTTCAAGCTGACAAAGAAATAACTGAACGGAACGCCTGTTCCGTCTACTTTTGCCAACACTCCGATTATCTCCATTCCTAGAATGATCAAAGTGGAAAGTAAAAGACAAATTAAGATACTTAACTAGGTTATTGGCGCCATTTATAGCATCAATGGCTAGCTCTTCAGTTCTATGAACAAGCTTCAAGATTGAGCCCTTGATGAAAATTATAAGACCACGCAAATTATCTGTCGCGTAGATCTGACGATTAAATGTATTTTCTCGCTCAGCGAGAAATTTCATAGCAAATTCGTATGGATCTTTTCGTTTCCGGAGATTTGAATTAGCCTAAAACTATCGTAGTGCACTTGTCTTTGGTTCACATTCTCTACGTTCAGAATACCAGATGTTTGCAAATTATGGTGAAACTCTGATGGTATCTTCTCAAATTAGAATTTTTCAATAAAATCATTATCGTAGGTGACAGAAAAATTCTATTATGGGATATATGATAATCGTGACGCATACTTACAAAAATTCAACGGTCTAACAACTGGTCTTCAACATGCTCAGATATGTGAATCGCTCCATCCGATTTCGATCATTTTTCCCTAACCCTTCTAATTTCGGCTCTCGTTCACTATCCTGGCTACAGTAATAATAAGAGATTGATTAGTCGAAAACTGTATGTAATCTGAAATTGTGGCCACCGGCCTCAATAATGAAGTAAACACTTTTTTAACCGCTCTCTTATTTTTTGAATCATCATTATCGTCATCAATATCATTATCAGCGTTGGCATATATTAAGCTAGGTGGCCCAAAATTTGCGGGTAGATCATCGATGTCCAATTTGTAAGATAGATTGAGTTTTTAAATTAATCCTGAGTTAAGAAATAATTAGGGCATTTACTAGTGTAGGCTAGTACTTATAAGATAGCTCCAAATTTCGATGTGGCATAAAAAGTGGTTTCCAATCATCTAAATCTATCTCGGGGACAGCACAAGAGGTTTTCAATGAATTTTTCTGTTTGCTATAGCCAAATTTTTCGCATCTTTATCTTGATAGCATTTTGAGCAATAGTGAATATTAATTGTGATTGCACCTTTGGAGATGCTGATATACGATTGAGATAGAATATAGAGAGGCTAATTTTAAAGCTGCAATTACGTGATTTTATAAATAACATGTTGGTCATTTGTAATAACGATTACTAATCATTTATATATTAGTAATCATATAAATTGTAAATATTTTTGTCTACCCTTAACACCTATCGCTAATTAATGGTAAAACTATCACCGATTTGTTTCCAAATCAAATTTCCCAACTTTTCTAAGAGCGCGCCCTTTTATCATCACAAATACTAACTACTATTAATCACTCAAGTGGAGTACCATATTTCCTCTTACGCCACAGATTGAACTCTTGAACTTCATAATTTTTTCAGAGGACGATTTGATACAGCTTGTAGGAGGATTCTTAACAGGAAAATGAGACTGCCTTGCTATCATTGAGTATGAGAGCTTCTTCAATATAGCCAGCCAACGTATATTAATGATTTTCACCCTTCTTGATACCTAGACTTAGGATCTTATCAGCAGTCTCAAACTATTGACCAACTGAATTAGCATATGACATAGAGTACTTTTCTAGTAAGTAAACAAGTTGTACAGGAGCCCAGAGGGCGATCTTCTGGATGCACTCCATCAAAACTTCGTCCCATCCAGCAATTTTCCAATGGCTCATCAAACCAACGAGACCTGTCAGGGTTTCAGGTAGCGATAGACAATAGTAATAAAAGAAGGTGTACAATTTGCAGCGAATTAGGGCATATTATTAGAACTTGTCGTCAGCAAACAGTATTTCAAAGTTGAGACACACTGAAATCTGCGGTATAAGTTCCATTAAAAATAAAATATCAATAATTATTTTCTTTATTCACGGATTTAGAATTTGAATGAGAGCTAAGAGTTCCAATCCAGTACGTTTAAAAATGATAGATTGGAAATCCTTCAAGTACATTTATTTATTTATATTAAAATGTGGCGAAAGTTAAGCGATAAAATAATTAGAAAATAACTACGTCATACCCTTATTCTTTGGCTTTTTAGCAACACTATTGCCTATCCGTGTTGGAGACCCGTAGCAAACATACCCGAAAATGGAGTGATGTTTCCTAATTAGGAAAGACGCTAAATCAAACTACGGTCGACTTACGCTGTAACCAAATTATGATTACACGTAATTAAATGATTTAATATCTATGTTTAACGTCACTTTATCTCTAAAATCCAAAAATATCTATTATTCATGTCCATCCAAACCACACCTATGACTTAGCAAAGGCAATTTATTATTATCAACCAAATCGTCTCTCCACCAGTATTTACGCTTGCATGAAAGAGTGTACATCCTATGATGGCTTCTCATGCCTCAAGACAGTAGGTAGAACGCTACATTTGTGTTATCTTGTTTCCACATTTTCACGTGCGAGGCTATATGGTCAGAAGGAGGGTCTCCTAAAAATGAGCGCTCAACATTGACTTGCCTTAACAGATGGCATAGCGGCATCTTGACTTGTCGTATTAAGATAGGCCAATCCAGGACGGAATCTGGTGACTCCTCTGTTATCTGTGCCCGTCAACAATCAAGAAAAATGTCCCTATCTCCTACGCTCAATGTTGCCCCCGATACTACACCTCCTAAGTCCTGCCACAAAAAAGATAACCTAAAACAAAACATAAATGGGTTTAATGTAGAGAGCCTTCAGTACCCAGTGGATCCAGATGCGCAGGCAACAGTAACCGATTTCCTTGATTTCACAGAGTACCTACCCTCTGACATGGTGCGATCTCTCACTTTAGTGGGTAAACTTGATCAAATCTACTGTGATGCTTCTACGAATGTTCATCACTTAACTAAACAATACGCTGCCCTTCCACAACTTCCTATTGAAGAGAGGCCGGATGCTATGGAACTTCGAGGAGATATCTCCAAAAGCTTAGATGAACTTATGAATGCGCGTATACTAGCTCATGCTGAAGCAATTCACATAGCAGAAAATGTGGAGAGACATTTTAATCGAATTAAAAGCATTTTAGAAAAACTTCAGGTCATTGCAGATGATTATCCATCTTCACAAGAAGTTAGCCCTACAGCTACTAAGTCAAGATCTCCAGTCGCAAATCGGCCGCAAAAGTTGACTCTAAAATTGGATGGAAGGCACGCGAGAGAAATTCGTCCTCGAAAGCAACGTAATTTCAGAATCACTATACCTGGCGAAGTTCTAGCTCCATACGAGGTTGACGACCAATCTTATGATGAGGAAAGTGAAGATAGTAATTCCGATGAACAAAATCTGCAAAATACACCTAGTCTATTTTCTCACATAGACCATTCTAACTTAAAACATAAACTAAGAATTACCCATAAAAGAGAAAAGGACAGAATAGATAAAAAAAGACGAAAAATATAAAAAAGATAAGAGTGAAAAAAATGAAAAACCGCCACGCTCTTCTCGAGCCCCTGGGACCATGGGCACCAATGCACACAGCTCGGTTGCTGGTATTTCGACAAGTAATGCGCTAGCTCAACTAAAACCACCGTCAGCTGATGCAAAACCTGGTGATCATGAATTACCTTGGCTTCGGTTAAATGCTTGGGAATTAGCCAAGTTACGCAAAAGAATGAAAAAAAATGCTATTTGGAGTCCTAGTGATACCATGATTGCACGAGAGTTGAAGTTACTTGGCCGTGGCTTAGATGCGTATCAGTCAGCAGTAAAAGCCATAGAAGATGCCGGTGAGACTCCAACATTTGAAGAGCCTCCTCAGCTAAGAGGAGAAACTGTTCATGCTGAAGGTGCAATGAGTGTCGAAGCTGTACGTAATTTGCAGTCTCAATTATGTATCCAAAACATAAAGTCAAATGAACTGAAAATTCAAAAAAGGGAGAAGGAAATTGCCCTTGCTGCTGAAGAGGCTGAAAAAGCAGCTCGACAGATGATGAGCTCTGCTGAAGCCATCAAAGAATTATTTACCAAGAAAAATGAAATTGCTTTAGATAATGATCATAAAGTTCAAGTAACTGTTCAGTCTGAAGATAAAGTTGTCAACAAGTATTTGGATGATAAAAAGTCCCTTCCAAGACGCCCAGCTAAAATTACAATAAACAAGCGTAAAAGAGAAGAACAAGATATTATTGAACCAGCCGCTTGCGTAAATACAAATGATCATGATCTAGATAAGAAAGCCAGACCACTTCCAAAAAAAACTAAGATCGAATCTACAGTTCCTGCTGAAGTTCCTCTACTCTTGGAGAAACTGGCCCCTGATTTGATCACAGACAAGCCAATCATTTTAAAGTCAGCAAAATCTGAATGCAACTTACCTGGATTATCTTTTGATATTACGGCCAAGAATCATGGATCATCTGCTAAGTCGCCGACGAAATTACTTCTCACAGTTGCACCAATTCAAAATGATGCAAAGAAGCAGATTAAAAAAGAGATTAAAACACTAGAGACTGCTGCAAATTCTCGACCTCGTCGTACTTCAGGAGCACCAACTCCAATTACTCCTTGTCATAATATCTCTGACACTCTCCCTATCAAGCAGCCTACTTCTTCACGCGGCCAAAAGCCCAGCATCGAAGCAGGACCAATAATTGCAACTGCCCCTATCGATCGACCCCGGCGCACCAGTACTACTCGAAATACGCCGGTTCCTCCAGAAACTCGTGTTCAAGGAAGGCGTGGCAAGCGTCCTGCACCAGGGGAAGTAACCGCAAATACCAGTGGATCTACAACAGTTAGTGTCGTTGGTAAGCGAAGTAGGGCAACTCGTAAAAAACCTGGACCGAAGAAAGATAAAAAAGATGATCTTGAGAATGGCACATCACAAGAGATCTTTGATGAGTTCGACGACGAGGGGAATTTGATTGACCCTGCTGAACCTAGATACTGTAATTGTAACCGGGTTAGTTTTGGGGTGATGATCGCATGCGAAGGTCAGAATGTAAGTATATCTTCATTTAACTTTCCGCTTTTCAGTTTATTTTTTTCTTTGTTTTTAAAAAGCTCATACCGCCATATAGTGCGAAAAAGAGTGGTTCCATATTGAATGTGTTGGCTTGCTTGATGTACCGCCTCGAACAACTAAATGGTATTGTCCATCTTGCCGAGTGTCATTTGGAATTGGTGAGAAAGGCGAAGTCAGTGCACGAGGGGTCAAAAAGTAATATTATGAAAGAAACATGTATTATTTTTAGATAAAGAATTGCTGTGCAGGTATCTTGTGCCTATGATGATCAACGATATAGCTGATTATCTTATTTAACATGACAGAATCGATCATTCTACTTTTATGGATTGATTTCAGAAAAAAAAAGGAGAAAATATTCACTTTTTAAAAATCTAACCAAGATTTGAAAGATGAAATTTTAAAAAGTAAATAAAAAAAGATCATGCCAATAAAATAGGGTAGTTAAAATACTTACACACTTGGGACATTTTATTAAAGTATATCTAATAAAAGAAATAGTATTACTGATCGCTACTATTAAGATACATATACATTTGTAAGTATGTACACATAGATATATCATTGATCATCCAGCACGCCAATACACAATACACAAGAATATCTTTATCTTTCTAAATATTCAATCCATTTTGTTTTTTTCTCGTTCATCTACTCATAACTAGTATGAATTGAAGTTGACAAATAGACTTTCGACCACTACTCAATGAACTTTTCTTTGGGGGATGTCCACAAAGGAGTGTTGCTCTATCGTTTGAGAGATTGCTCATAGCAAATTTTAATCTCCTCTACTTCCCCAATATTTGTTTGGACAAATATCCTATTCCTCCTCTCCTCCCCCTCCCTTTATCAATCCCCAAGGTCGACATGAAAACTACGGATAGAAAGAAAATGTTGCTAGCCTCAGATTTTTTTCTACATCTTGCATGAACTTTCCCCTCGCTACGTTAATAATATCTTAAATTTTTGTTTTAGCCTGGCCTTTTTCTTTCCCTTCTCCTTTGGTCTACTACCTATTTCCTTAACAAGGCCATAGCTTTCTTTTCTATATTTTTTTTTTTTTAAAAAAAATAGGATTTTACATATAGAACTAGGTAAGCCCTTGAGTATTATTTCTAGAGCGAATCTCTTGGAGACCTTTTTTTTTTTTTAATAAAAAAATATAATTTAATGTGTTTGCAATCTTAAGGCTATGCTATGACACAATGACAGTGTTTATTTTCATGGTAGATGATTCAACTTTTTCATTGGGTACACTCATGCCTCAGATAATCTTTCGGAGAGATGAAGTTATGTATTTCCACTATTTAATTTTGATTTTTTAGTGTAATCGCGCAGGTTCGTCAACAGTTTCATTTCTGTCTAATTCAATGGTAGTTTCACCAGGGTGATTGGGCTTTACAGAATCAGTTCTGAAATTGACTGCCTTACTATTAACGTCTACCGTGCATGTGACATTACTATCGCTTCGCGCCAACAAGAATATGCAGACCAGTCCAGCCAAATTTTTCGCGGCAAACTTTCGCTTCACTTTGGAGAAGGAGCTGGATTGTCTCAATAATGTTAGGGCCGTTTCATTTTGATAACCATCGGCAACCTGACGTGTCCTCTTTATCTTCCGAACTTCAGTCGCTGCATTTCGGATGGTATTAACACGTGCTACAATTGATGGAGAGGATAGTGATAATTCCGTCAATCGGAGATAAGTACCAAAGACCAGTTGAGTAGGCGCCAATCCTTGGGGACCAGCCGTGTCATTAATTGCTTTTATTATCATTTAAGTATATTTTCAGAAGTAGCAGGTCTCTTAAGGACTGCAGCAAAAACATCATATGCCTGTCTAAATTTTTAGTGGACCCATTCTACTTTACCTATTGAATTTTACGCTTCAACAAAGACATCTTCAATATATATCGCCATTGCCTGAGCATTTGCACGAACTTCAACCGATGCAAATTTGGTACCAGCATCTGTAAAAATCACATCTAGCGGTCCAATTTACATATCAATCCACATTACTCGAAGGTTATTCTACGTAGACTTAGTCGTCATACTATTTAAAAATCAAGCAATCTGAAAAGCTATAGTT
Organism: Erysiphe pulchra; assembly: GCA_002918395.1. Taxonomy (NCBI): domain Eukaryota; kingdom Fungi; phylum Ascomycota; class Leotiomycetes; order Helotiales; family Erysiphaceae; genus Erysiphe; species Erysiphe pulchra. The sequence continues at coordinate 7,929 of PEDP01000502.1, read as the reverse complement.
TCATCAACAGAATGGAGAAGTTGTTGATTTTTAATCTATATAAAATCAATATTAAACGATAATTAAACTCCAAGTCATTGTATAAGGTGAAAACAAAACGATCAAGAGCTCCATCATGTATCTGGCACTAGTAGCAGTAATTTGATAAGCCGCAAAATGTCCATGACCTTTTCTAGCAGTTGAAAGATGGCGGAGTAACTGCCTAGGAAGGTAAAGTTCAAGAGGTTTCCAAGTTAAGTCCAAATCTCGATATTTATCTGGACAAGCTATTGATGAACAATCATTTATCAAACTCTGCCGATGTTGATGCATGAGTCGATGTAGATATGCTAGGATAATATAGCTAGGTACATGGTCTCTCGAATGAAAAATCGTAGTGCAGCTGCCTCAGATCTTAGAGTGTCCGGGTACCCAACGCACCTCTACCCTTGATCTCTAGGTAACTTCAAAGAATGTACATGTAATTCGTAAGATTGATGAATATCTCCCAGTCCTTAGCACTACTACGGCTGCTTGATTATCAAGTATGTTTTCGCCTCGTTGTCTTTTCTAAAGTGCTGCATAGAGAGCAACAGTGGTTCCCAGTATTTCTGCATCGTAAATCTCGCCTCCATGAAGGATACATCCACCTTTTGGGAAAATTAAATCAGCTCGCTATAGCACAAATCCCCAAGAAGATTGGTCATATCCCTCCGATGATCCATCCGAATATGCACATATATCAGTTTCGGAGATTGATATGGGCTTCTGCAGATGGTTAACAACATCATCTGACTTAGTCTCTAGCCTTTCAGTATATGCCTGTGCTGTTATAGGTTCAGTGGTTTCCGATATAGGAATTTGCTTATAAGCTCGCTTTACGCACGACATCCGAATTTCCGGTCGCATCGATTTCTTTCACTTTACTTATATTAAGTGTGCTTTCAATGGAACTGGTACTCGCAGTTCGATGAAGAGGATTTCAGTTTTGCATGGATTCTAGCCTGATAGTGAGACGCAAACGGTTTCCTTCTACTGAAAATCGAGTGGGAACAATACCTCCTTCTATATGAAGAACTTAGTTGATTGTAGTCTTCTATACTGGTAGTGCTGCCCTAAAAGCTAGACATATTACTTTGTCAATAAGGTAGGAGGTTGATATTGCTTTTATAAGGTGGACGTGTCATTTCCAGCCACTATAAATCAACACCTTAGATTGTGACTGAAGCTATACATGCTTCATCTATTGCAATTGATGCCTTTGAGGCAGGTCCTCACTTGACATGGTTTAAACGACGTATATGATTAGCAATCTTAACTACACCTTTAGCTTCTTTTCTTATCTCATGGCTCGTAACAAATCTAAGAGCGTTCGGTTCATGCTCTCGGAAACACCATTTTTTTTGTGGTGAATAAAGTGCTGACCGTATCAACTGTTCCCCGTGTTCTTCGAGGCAGCTTCCGTCCCCTCAAATTCTGCCGCATCATCTGATCTGATTTCTTTGGACCACCTATTATATTATGTATTTACAAAATTGCAATGGTTCAACAATTGTTGTTTTACAGACACTTAATCTTTCATAAGTTTTACTGAGATAAATTTAATTTAATCATCAATAAAGTACTGGTTTCATACTTAACGTTGAGTGAGCCCCATACACCTGTCTAAGTTAGATTATCAAAATTTTCAGAACGTCTTTCGGCTTGAATAGGAAACGAAGTACGATGTGCTTTAGCTAACATACAGTTTATGCAACTTACAGATTGAGATATTGTTTCATTTCTATCTATCATGATGCCTTTAATTAGACCTTTTTCGAACAGAATTTTGCATGGACGTTAAGGGTAGATGATAAGATCGTCGATGTGCCTCTTGCCAAGAAAGAATTTGCGTTTCAACAACATTTGCCACAGGAACTTTATGTACAAATGCCTTTGCAATCGTCCTGTATAGATTTATTTCTGTCCAGTTTTCCAATTGCGATTGTATCCCCATTTGAGTTCCACAAAGTCCATTTTCCACCTCCATAAATTACTCTTCTCCCAGCTTTATCTAGTACAGTTTCAAAGATTAGGTAATATCGTGTTAATGGCACAGAGAATATTGATCAACTTGAAATCTTTTATACAATCATTTACAATTCCTCTCACGTACATGGTGACTGTTAAGCCTCAAGCGAAATTTAGGGTACCTTTGCATGGCTTATAAGTAGCAAACATATCTCGTCTGTTAGCTATATGAGTGCTTGCACCAGAATCAGCTAGCCAAGAGTCATAAAATCAAGAGTAGAAGGTAGAAAATTTGCTTATTTTTACTAATGGCTCTTACAACGCCATATGACTAGCATAAAAATTTTCTTGCTCAGCTTACTTAATATCTTTTTCATCCTTCTTTTGTTCATCTTCTGCCTTCTTTCTTCTAGCAATCTATCTATGGCCCTGCACCTCTTATCCATCGCCTTTAGAGAAGCAACCTTCTATAACATGGCATGTTTTTCCACGATTGCTGCAGTGCTTCAATACGGCAATATTAGAATGTTGAGATTTTCTTCCTCGGCGTATTTCCTCTTCAAAAATCTTGTCGGCCACATAATCAGGTCGGCCTACTCAAGATCTCTTATTCCTGCAAAAATAATTGGTACACATTTCTCATTAAGGAGGTAGTGATTTGCTCATCAAAATAGCGACCATGTGGTCTTAAACAAAAATTCCAATTTGGGCTGGCTCTACATGTAATGCACGAATTTTCCCGAGATGTTCGTGGAAAGACACGTCTTGCTACAAAAACGCCACACCAAGTCTACCTTTCCTTGGGCTCCGGTCGGCTGATGAATTCCGATAAGTGATTTCCAAATATCGGTTTCAGTGTTTGCGTGTCGGGCTCGAAGGTAGTCTTTTACGCCAAAGGAGTTTTTTTTTATTACCCTTGCTGTCATCTCACAACGTCTCCATGCATCCATCCGCTTGTTCTTGATAAATGTCACCTGGTTTTGCTTCCTTTCCGATCACAATTTCCTAGAAGTCGCACATCTCAAGATTGTCTTGCATATGTCCCTTCCAGATATCCTGATTTTCCGCAACGTATCAAAGCCACTAAATATTGACTATACATTTTTGGACGCACTAAGCTTGCTTAAAACTGTGGGGATGTTAGAACCAAAATTGGCATCTTCTCTAGTTTGGATAGGGATCCCTAGCTCCGGAGAATCCTGAGAGTTAATGTATGTCGGTGATAGAGGCTGTTTTCTCGAGGCTCGACTGTCACATATTTTCCTTGATTTTGTAATGTTTAGGTAAGTAACTATGCTGAGAAGTCCACACCGCTTTCCGAAATTCTTCTTTGGAATTGGCCCATTCTGAGGGAAATCGTGGAACTACCGATGTCCTAGGTTTGCGTTTGCGCTTTATTACACAAACGGATACTCCTTCATCGGATTCCTAGTCTACAGCATCTCTTATCTTTTCAAATTGCTATTCTGTAAGCTCATCCATATATCTATTATTTGTGTCTATGAACTTATGGAGTTGACTGGCGATTCTACTTGGTACAAAAGTCATTTTTAGATCTTTCAAAGTAGCTGTAGACGGAGACCGAGTAGTGCTGATAGCGTGATGAAAATAAAATTTAATAATTTATCTATAAATTTTTAAGGGCTAATTTCTTTACAACTTTTATTGTATACGAGTAATGGATGTAAATTAATCTTAATCTTGAGCCTTTTTATTATGGGAAATGCTAAATGCTCCCCTTCCCCTTGTTATTTGCGCACACTACCTACTATGACACGTTCTAGACCCTACTTTGCTTAGCTATGAAAGACGTGGCTTTGCAAATCACAGAAACTATAGGATTGTAATGTCCGTTCATCTCTTCGTATCTTCAGCCAAATTATCGACTGATATCTTCGTCCAGTATCATGGAGCACAATGGGTACTCACCAAGTGCTTACAATTTAGGAATGCAAAATAAATAGAAAGTGTTCTCTGCTCTGATTTTAGAGAGGGAGGGAGATGAATTTTAATTAGTTTGAGTGTAAAGACGTATTTTACCTTAATTTCATATCAATATTGAATACAATCGAATTTTCTCCTTCTCTTATTACTTAAAAATAGAGTGACTGATAGATAAGAAAGTTGTGAACAGTAGAGCAATCACTCACTCCCTTAGTCGTCTAAAATTATTACTGCATCGTAAAATTTCGTTATTTATTGTCTGAACAAAGTTTAGAACACGAGCTTGAGACCAAGCTTGTTTAATTGATCCGTTGTAACTAATCCATCTTCAATGGCTTCCTCAAAAATTGGTCTTGTCTGAGAAAGATGCATAATTTCTTCTTCCAAATACATTCGACCTTCAGCTAAAGCCGATGCTAGCATCTCCTTTACATTGGCCTCAAAAGCGATCGTTTCTGCTCCTACATTCCTGGCTATAGCCAAGGACCCCCGATAATACTTTCCAGCATTCTTCAGTAGGACTGTACTGTTTTCTCTGGCGATATTAAAGTCAATCTCATTTTGCCCAAGTTGAAAACGTAATAATTCAACATCACCACGGGCCAGATATATCTTCTCCAAGTTTTCAGCAGATGAAATTTTACAAGAGGAAGTTAAATATTCTTGGGCTGTTGTAAGGGCTTTCCAGCGAGCAACTAAAATCCCATGAGCATCTCCCTTGGAATAAAGACGTAGGACTTTATTGTAAGCAATGAGAGACTCCGCGAAATCGCATAAGCCTTTGGGATTAAGCGATAAGTCTACTTCTGCATAGGCATTTTTTATTGTCTGTGAGTAAGTTTCTAAGTCAATACTAGATGAACAAAATTGAACAGTGGCGTAAGCACAAGTTAAGCTAGCTTTAATCATAAGTACTTCGGAAGTGCGGTTTTTATCTATGAGATTAACATCAAGCTTCTGGACGAAATAATGGGCATATTTCTCAACCTTTCTAAATTCATGCGGACATTCTGAAGAAACTAATTGACAGAAGGTGGTGAGACACTCAAGAGAGGCAAGTATTGTATCCAAGAGCGTGTCATCAGTAATAGGCTCAACTACAGTAGCCCAACGATCGTCTTGTACTACTGAATGTTCTGAATTGTTGGTTGATGAATCATGGATGATTGGAACACTTGAATCGTCACAATCATTTGAGTCAAGGTCCATAGAGTCACTTGAGGACACAATTGTCGCGGTCTGTTCACGGAAATTTAGTATTGCCACCTCTTGCAATTGAAGGCATTTTTTGAAATAACAAAGCGCCTCTTCTAAAGCTTGTAGGGAATTAGGAAGTCTAGGATGAGGTGATTCATCGAGCTCTTCAGCAATACTGGTTAGAATTTGAGCAGTGTTGCTGTGTTAGTTAGCTTTACATGGTTTTTGGGGGGAGTAGGTGATTGCTAAATAAGAGTCTAGTAACGTACAATAAAACGTCAGGATTATCGGGTTTAAGAGCTAGTGCAGATCTGCTTGATTGCAGTGCTATCTCTAGATGCTCTAAAATAGTTTTAGAGATCAATGGAAGCAATTTTGGATGTTGAGTTAGTTCATACTGAGCTCTTGACCTAAAAAAATGAAAGCCTTATCAGTTGACTGGTAAGTTATAACAAGGTTCTTGGAAATCTTACTTATTGTAAGCTAAATCAAACGAATCTGGAAACCTTTTAAGGCCTTCATCATAACATTCGATTGCTCTATTAAAGAATCTCATCGACTTGGACCATTGTTAGATAGCAATTAGTCTAGGTGCTGAGAAATAGACCTTTGCAGCGTCGCCTCCTCGCCATTTCTCACCAGCCTCTTCAAAACTTACGGCAGCTGTGTCCCTGAATTAGATAGCACGATAAATCAAAAATAAAGTCTTATTCAGATTTACCTGCCAAATATTCATCGGCCGTGCTTGGCGTCTTAAATTAGGCAGTTCATCGTTAGTATGACTCTCATACGATTTAGGCAGCTAGAAGGTTACCGTTTGTCTATGTTTTGATTTTTTTTTCTGTGTTTCTTTCAGTAAAACTTTCGGTTTAGGCATGTTGCCGTTGATGCTTAGTAGATTTAGCACTGCGACGATAAAATTTTCAATGGAGTTAGAACATTAGACACTCCAATTTCTTTGTATTTAAGCGGCACAATGTTAAAATCCTAAGTAAGATGATTTGTAGAATATTGAGTGATTAGTTATTCATAGTAATGCGATGAATGCTATTACTGTCTTCCCAGGCATATACGTATTGCGTAGTGGGTGCGAAATCATTTGGAAATGTATAAGCGCTAAGTGAGCTCAGCTAGCCGATAAAACTTACTTACATTTAATACGCTGTCTACAGCCGAGTATCGACATTGCGAATGGCTGCAATCACCAATATTAATTTGCTTTCATGATACTGTATTAGAATAACCGTTAACCAAATGAGCCTGCTGTAAACTTGTAAAATTAACTCGTGTTACTGCAAACCAATAAAAGTGATTTCAGCCGTTCGCTATAACGACAATCGATTGTATCCTACAACTCTGGCTATAGCGATGTGTGACCCATCATTAGAAAATTAGCGATAAACGGTGTTCAAATATGAATTATGATATTGTTTTTATTAAGCGAGATCATTTAGACCAAGATTAATAATACACTCTTGGCATTTCGTATCAAACGAGCTTAACACGGGTCTTAAGTTCTGAATCCGAGACAGACTTAGGCGTTTAAAGGGCATCCGCGATTAATGACTTTAGTGATGTAAATAAATGATATAGAATCAATCCACATACAAACATAAATATCCTCACTCTTGCCGAAGCAAGTTTCGTCACGTATTCATGCCATCTGGCTAGAGAAGATAAGATGTCTATTAGCTATAAGTACGCCAAACGCTCTATGGAGGCCGGGCTTATCGCATCTGCCTTCTTGACGCTAAATACTAGTAACAGGAATAATTATTCACATCCTCACTATATCTTTCTCTCTACATGTTTCTTCGAATGATCATAGAAACAAGAGATTCAAGCTTCACCGTATCCCATATTGACATGCAGTGAGTAAGTTAGTCTTTGAGTCTAGAATAAATAGCGGATTTTGATGAATTAAATTATGAAATTAATTTTGTAGATTGGAAAAAACATTTCAAGCATCCGTGGGAGAAAAGCTCACGCTCGCTCCTTGTCCTTGCAATTGATGTTCGTTTGGTTATTATCATGGTACATTTAGCATCATAGTCTGGCGCTTAAGTCAAGTCAGATCGGCAGCCATGAAAAAACCTATGACCAGCAAGCCATCCAATTCGATAGGTAGGAAGCTGTTTGTATAAAGACAGGACAGCTACGACTTTTTTACGCTAGGGGAAGAGTTAACAAGCTGAAAAGTTTATGACGATCGCGATGTGAACAATTAAATTCTAAAGCCACGCGGGCGCTTTAATTTTTTGTTTACGAGCTGGGCTGGCTGGCTGGCTGCTATAGTCAATTGGACAACACAATGTTGAGCATTTCCTTTATTTCTTTCCCCTCATTGGTTGCTTGGTTCGGCGTTTAGGCTTAGATTTATCTACTTAGATTTAGTAATGAACACGCCCCGCTTAAGCGATCTGAAGACCCGCTTTTAATCCGTTTTAATTGACACTAGTAGATTCCCTGCTGCTGCTGTTGGATATGCAATGCAGGCAGGCAGCCACAATGATGAACATAATTAATCAGAGCCGGGCCGGGGGAATGGATGGATGGATAGTATTATTGTTATTATTATTATTCATCTCATTGTGAACATGTGCCAGATCATTTTTTTATCATATCGATTTCCCATCATCTTCGCTGCATGGAACACACAAATAATTGAATGAATGGCCTTTGAAGTAGCATCAGCAAGCAGGTCTAGAGAGATAATAAACTATCTACAACTAACTTGACTTGCAATCTGATGTGATGGAGGACCCCCAAAAAAGCAAGATTGGTCGGTCGGGCGGGCGG
>PEDP01000501.1:0-23395 GCA_002918395.1 Erysiphe pulchra | reverse complement strand
TTATTAATTACCTAGAGTGGGTCTTTGATATATAAAGTTTTAAGCTTGCATATATAGGGCTTCATTAACTGCAAGGTCTGATCCATGTAGAAAGAGTGTTTAGACTTTTCTCTTTTTGGCTTAGGCTAATGCCTAAGGGAATTCAGGCATCAAGCCTGTGACAGGTCTTACGGGATTGAATCGGTCATCAGCGAAAACCTAGATCCAAAATAGACAATTTTTTGAGATGAAATTTTTTCAATCTGTTTTATTTTGTGAGTTAACGCTTGTTTTGGGTCTTTCCAGCCCACCCACTTTCAAGGTAACGTCGGACTATTTACATATTATGTTTCGCACATCGTTTGATAACTAAGAAATAACCTTGTTCTTTTGTCCAGGTTCGAATGGCAACTTGCAGAAATTCGTAGTTCGTATTGGACGCCAAGACTGGAAGGAGAAATAAAAACAGAGTTTAAATCACTGTTTTGGGAGTCGTTATGTTCAAATATAATCTGTGGCTAATGAAAGCTCGCTATTGCCATCACTGCTACTGTCGCTAACATAGTCAGAATCAACATAAATTCCAATTGAGGATGTCATTCATACTTAGCAATTATGATTGGTGTATTTTCATTTTTAGTTCTACTATCGTTTAGGTCGATAGTAGACCGAATTAGCCAAGGATTAACTGAGGAAGACATGGTTTAGAAATAAATTAAATATAGAAAGCTTGATTTAAATCCATTCTTTTGAATAGATTAGATAGTCACAGAATGGAGGAATGTTGGATATCTGTTTATAATTTGCTTCTCGAATATCTACTTGAATGAAGAGCATCATTGAACTTGTTAGCTGGACAATATGATTACACTCAGGCTGTGAATGCTGCATTACGATTTAGTAAGAATGAGCTGGGGCGCAGGCCTCTAGCCTCGCTTAGAATCCTTGTGGACGACGGACGACACTAAGCTCAAAAAAGACTAAATCACTTGCTAACGCTAAATGAATATCCTAAATTTTATACTGTTAGTGCAGTGGACTATGTAAGTCAGTAAATCATCAGTATTTGGTAGGTTTCAAACTAGGAGACATTTATTGTTTATCCCTATCTTTTACTCTCTACTTTTTTCTTCCAAGTTCATTCCGTTTCCAGTCTAATTTTTAGAAGCCGAAGTACTGCAGGCAGGTCTTGACTAACTTTTAAACTGGTCCGTATGATCCCTGTAAAGTAGGCTTTTTACTGCCGAGAAAAGGATCGTCATAAGTCCATCCTTCTATCCATGCCGGCCCTCCCTTCATCATGATGATTTAACAATATACAACTTTTTAGAACCACCAACCGACTTTGAGAAGGTCTTAAAACCTCAAATTAAAAATCAACCTGCATGACTTGACTCTTCAACTAAAATACAGTGGAATAGCTGTATATTTATAGTTCAATAACTTCAGTCCTCGGCGAATCTATTTGATCGCAAAGAAATTTATCCGGGTGTAATGGCTGGGTTGGAGAAGCTAGAGATTCACAGTAAGGTGAGTAGATTGATTAAAGTCATATCATGAAAACAGGCTGACAAAGTGTGTAAAAGTCATATATCGTTCGATGGATCAGGGTTGACGACGGGCATTCGATATCATGGAGTATCAAACCTCACAAAAAGTCAATGTACGAGCTTTTCCTGGCTTAGTTCATTCTGTAGCTAATGTATCCGTAGCAACTTTGGTATCATCAAACATCCGGGAAAACTTGGTGCAGACTTCAATGTTAATTTATCTGTTGAAGATGCTTCAACATCTACCTTGCAAGTAGAGCCTGATACCGATAAATCGGGACGCAGTTCAAATTCTCGGAACGATGCTTCTACAGCCCAAGAGCAACTTAAGGCAAAGGGCTTTATAATAATTCAATGGTTTGGGAAGTGTGAAGCGGATAAGGTTTTCATGGGCACTCTGGAAATTGTCGGAAATGAGGGGATGTATGGCTTAGTTCTGGATAATACATTCTCAAAACAACTATTAAAAACAGCAACTCTGGTTCTTCTTACGTTCCCAACTAACGCACCTCCGAAGTCATATCATCATCATTTAAATTCTGTAGTCTCTACATCTAATTCCAGGAAATCTGTAATGTATCGACAAAATAATGTTTCAACACCAACGTCATGCTACTTGGACAGTTTACAAAATAATTGTTCAGCCACAATATCTGCGGCAAATCTTAGTGGAGGAAACTCGGTTCATGACCGAGAAGATGCTGAAATCCCCAAAAGTCATGTCGGGGTTCTATCCAAGAGACGTCGCAAAAAAGGACAAGGATACGCACATAGATTTTTTTCACTGGATTTTGCAACTTGTACACTTTCATATTATTATAATCGTAACTCTTCTGCGTTAAGAGGCGCAATACCTCTTAATTTAGCAGCAGTCACTGCAGACAAGAGAAGAAAAGAGATAAGTATTGATGCAGGGGCCGAAATTTGGCATTTGAGGACCGATAATACTAAAGACTTTGAACAATGGACAAAAGCCCTGCAGAAAGCGAGTAAAATTGCTCTTGGAAAAGACTTAACATCTGTAAATTTTCAGAAGTCCAGTAATCAAACTGAACTCAAACACTTGTCATCTTTCTCCGAACAAGAAGAAGAGCAGGAATGGGAGCAAGTTGAAGCCTTAGTTAGTCGTATTGTCGGAACTCGAGATGCTATTGAAAGATTATTTAAAAAAACAGCTCCTTACGAACCGAGAACTAATGAGACTACGGGTCGCGGGCCTTTGATATCTAAAAATCCTTTCTCAAGTGAAGAAATAGACTATTTTAACCAATCAACGGCTCCCGAGAAGAAAACATTTTGGAAGCGAAAATGTAGCTCTAACTCTAGTTCACAGATTGCAGGCCGACCACAGTTAGGAAAATCTAATTCCTCAATGGTAAGTACAACAAGTATAGGGGTGAATGGTAGCTCAATATCTCCAGCCGAAAATGGTATCGGGGAGAAATCAAATCAAGATATCAATATGCATGAACATTGCTCTGCGCTGTTAAGCGACTTAAATGCAGTTCTAAGCGATTTTTCAAAGCTACTTGACAGAAGCAAACGATATCGGACTATCTCTAAGGCTACAAAAAGGAATAGTTTTGACTCTAATTCAACTATTTCAAATGCTGAGTTCTTTGATGCAGAGTCTGGTCAACTTGACCACCCACAAGTCTATAAAATTACTAGTGAAAGCGATGACGATTTACAAACATCAGATCGAGATGAAGCAGAAGATGAATTTGTCTCAGAGGCTTCGTCATTATCGTGTACTATCTATGATGATAGTTTACCTCACTTGAATGGAATAGACACAATTTTCCCTTCTCGATTAAAGAATCTCGACCCACTTCCTATTAAATTCTTCGTTCCGAGACGAGAGCTCATACCTCCAGCAACGGTTATGCCCCCGAGCCTTATTGGCTTCTTACGAAAGAACGTTGGCAAAGACTTAAGCATGATAAGTATGCCAGTAAGTGCTAACGAGCCTATGTCTCTTCTACAGCGAATAGCTGAGCAATTTGAATATGCTCAACTTCTTGATAAAGCCGTATCTCAAACTAATCCTGATCATCGCTTATGCTATGTTGCTGCATTTGCTATCTCAAATTTTAGTATTAATCGTTGCAAAGAAAGGGCACTTCGAAAACCTTTCAATCCAATGCTTGGTGAAACCTTCGAGCTCTTACGGACAGAGCATGAAGTTCCGAAAGGCTTTAGGTTTTTAGCCGAAAAGGTCTCACATAGGCCAGTGCGCATCGCATGTCAAGCAGATTCTTTACATTGGTCTGTTAGTCAATCTGCGGCACCCACAAACAAGTTTTGGGGTAGAAGTGCTGAGATAATTACGGAAGGCCGAGTCCGTCTTGTTCTACACTTAAGTGATGGTCGTGATGAGTTGTATAGTTGGTCTGTCGCTAGTTCTTTCTTACGCAATGTCGTAGTGGGAGAGAAGTATATTGAGCCAGTTGGAACAACAACAGTTGTCAATGAGAGTACAGGCGCAAATGCTTTTATTGAGTTTAAGCATAAGGGTATGTTTGGCGGACGCAGCGAAGATGTAGAAGTGAAGCTTAATGGGCCTGATGGTAAAAAGACTGGTATATCTTTAATTGGAACATGGACAAGTAGCCTTCGAATTGTTGGAACTGGAAAAACAAGTGATTCTGAGATCTGGCGCGTTGGTGAACTTGTTGAAGGTGCTACCAAGAGATATGGTCTCACAAAATTCGCAGCAGGTCTCAATGAAATCACAAAAATAGAAGACGGTAAAATTCCAGTTACTGATTGTCGATTACGTCCAGATCAACGAGCTGCTGAAATTGGGAATCTAGACGATGCGGAAAAGATCAAAGAAATGCTAGAAGATAAACAAAGGCTAAGAAGGGCAGAAATGGAAGAAAATGGGCAAAAATGGAAACCTAGATGGTTTAATCTTGTTAATGGTGGTGAAGAAGGGGAAGAAGTCTGGAAAATTAAGACTGGCAAAGAAGGTTATTGGGAGGAACGTTCTCAAGGAACTTGGACAGGAGTTCCAAATGTTTTATCTCTTTGATATTTTCTTACACATCTTCCCTTTGTAGTCATAAAAACTTTATTTGTGGGATTTCTTTTTCTATAACTTCAAGAGCTACTGGCGTAAAGGAATGAAAAAAAAAAATCTCTTTATTGAGTGGGGGTGGGATAAGGGGATAAAGGCGTTTTAAAAAATGAAAAGATAATGTTATCATGAACTTGGTTTTGGCTTCAGCATTGATTTAGCACTAGCATTTTATTTTTGTAAGAAAAAATTAGGTAATGTAAAAAATAACAGTAATGTGTGAACAGAATTTAAAAAGAGCAGAAAATTCGTGAACATATTGTTGTATCACAAGAGTATTTTTCCTAAATCAACAGAACGATACATGCAGTTCTGCCTTTTGAATAATAATAAACACAATGATAGTGAAAAAATGAATATGCCTGTCACATACTTTTCTTGGATCAATATAGGTAGATTTGGGCCTCTTCTAGGGAATGTAGCCCAGACAAAGATGTTTGCTATCTCAAAGGAGAGATTATTTTATATGAGAGATTCCAAAGAAGTTATAAAAATGGCATTCTATAAAAGAGAATATTCCAGTACGTGCATAAGGCTTGCTTGTAAAAAGTTCAATGTTAAGTGTTAAGCCTGAGCGTGAAAACTACCTCATCATCATCGTCGTCAATGACAGCAGTCTACCATGAAACAAGTGCATCTATAATCAGATGGCAGAGAGATACAGTCAGTTATCTAGCACTTCAAAGCAGCTCCGACATCTTAGCATGGGTAATCGATAGGCAGTCTCTCTGGATCCGAGAGAAATGTAAACTCGGATGGGGGTTAAATGCAAAATGCACATAATAATCGATTTCTGAAATCTTCTGGTGTATATTATTCCACACGTTTCACTAGCAATCTCTATAAATAATTATCCTCACCAGAGATGAAACTATTTATCTTCATTGATGAGACTGGGCAAGGAGCAAGGAGCTTTTTTGAGACCAATTGATAAGTACACACCTACTACTTGATATGATTTTTCAACAAGTAGTCAGGTTGTACCTTACCTACGAAGTCAAATATGTTCTCTTCCTCTATCTTACGACAAAGCATCCGTGGAAAAGATTTTATGCAGCTTTTAATTCCCTCTACAGCTTAGTTGAACGAGGATTTTGATTTCTACCTTTCGATTGATTTGTGAGGGCAGTCAGTCCCACTGTGATGAATGGACCAACTCGAGAAGACCACCTAACTAGCTAGATCTATCTCTTGAGACACCTCGTCCTTCCGCTGGGAATATGAAGTCTACCTACTTCAGGGGAGCTATCTGCTCGGTTTCTATGAGCATCTTGGGTTTATCTATATAGCTGACGGAATCTCTTGTGGTGTGAGGCAAGTATATTCATATCTTAGAGTTATTTTCTTCTAAAAAAAAAATTTCCAAAAATAACCTTGTGTGTTTACATACCAAGTTATGTTGAAATATAGATAGACAACTCTATATCTTTATTTACAGTATTTGAGTGATCTTCGTCGAATTTATAACCAGCACATGAAACCAAAAGCTAAGGCTGCTACTAAATTTATGTAGCGACAATTTCCAAGAGGTTGGAATTTTTTTGCTACATAAATTTAGTGGTAGCTTCAGTTTTTGGTTTCTTGCATAGCTCAAATTGTTTCCTCTCCCGTGTCTTTTAAACGCCTCTTTATATTTCCATTCACTGCTCGCCCAACTTTGAGCATCTGATCAGGAATAACCTCTCGTAGCAACATAATTAAGAGACATTCAACCGGGCTTTTCCCAGATGGGCCGATTTTAAAACATCGTGTCAAGACTCTTTCCGATTATTTGTGTTAAAATTGAGTATTGAGTTTACCTTTCTGAATTATATCTTAAAGGAACTCTTAAGGATATCAAACTGTTAAAGGTAAGAGATCTTCAATGTTACTAATCCTTTATTTTTTTAAAAATCTTGAACTTCGTTAAAAAAGGTTGAATATATTTGATTGTTACTAAACTTTTGATAAAATCTCTTATCACCAAAGATACAAACATACTAGAGTAGATGAATAAAGGAAATAAAAATAGTGATATAACTGGTACTATATTTTTGAAATTGCATAAAAAGTTAAGATCCGCAAAATAAAGTAAGAACAAAATAAAAACATTTAGGTACTCTAAAGTTTCCCCCCGTATACTTTTTTGTTACATATACTTTTTAAAAAAAAACCGAACTCTATATGTAATTTATCGGTATGAGAGGAAAAAATAAAAAGGCCTCCCAATGTTCAACGACTTAGATAGTTTTTCTAAACAAAAAAGGTTAGCCAGGGAGACTAGATTAAATACAGAATTTATTTGAAAGATTGGCAGTTTTTATTCTTAATCCAATTTAATGCTGATTTCGGAAAAAACTTTATTATATACTTTAGCTGGAATTTATTTTTTGCTTTCCTTAGTTTCAGCCTGAAGGTATATTTTTATGGGTCTTAGACGGCGTATAAATCTGACTTGGTGTCATCCTTTTTCGTAGTAGAATTAACTTTACCTCGAAAGGGTAAATGTGTAAGTGGTGGTCTAATAGGTCCAAAGGCTGTCCGTGCTATCCTCATTAATTTGTAAGTCGACAAACATAATATAAAAGATCCAACGAAGATTTAATTTTGTGAAAGAATACTTACACGTAGATTTTCCTGGAGTCAATGGAAAATGATGGCTTATTGTGTTAGGTTGATGACGCCAAGTATCGTCTGCAGTTCGTGATTGATTGTGATTGAGAATAGGTTCTGAATATAAATTCATTTTTTGACCACATGCCCGACGGTACCAATTTGGAAACCCGTGGTTTAGTCCCACAGCAATTTGTGTTTCCCTATCAGTAGGCATCTCGTGTTTAAATTTACAGCCAATTTGTGTGAAAGCACATACACCTTCGTGCACCCACTTGTCACAATATACTTTCTTACGACGCTGAGGTGTATTCTCATTTTCTTTGGTTCTTGCACTGATAATTGTATCGATCTGGTGCTAAGAGAATCAGTTTCTTTAATTTCTCTAAGAAGAAGATATGGAATATGCTACGTTTTCAAATATGTTCATGGTAGATGAGGAGACCCACCTGAATCTGATTAAGATCTCTTGCAGATGTCTTTAGCATATTTGGTATCGTTGACTGATTGAGTTCACGAATTTTCTAATAAAACGTAAGATATTTGTGTAATTCAAACTCATCCATTAGCTAATTCTCACTTGCTGAGGGATAGAAGGATCAATCCCTCCACGACTATCTGGTGAGGGTTGTCGGGGCTGAGGTAGAATAATTAAACCTTCTTCCGCCTGCCACCTTGGTAATCGAGGATTCATAAAAGGTGTATTGATGTGATCGGCTCGAACGAGACGAGTTACACTACCATCATTCTGCGAATACCATAGGCATATGCGAGATCTAATTGAGCATCGCTAGGTCTCACGTCTCCCGGTCGAACACTACTAAGAGGAATGGACCTAGGAAATGAGCGCTCATTCCGTGCTCGAGGTTTTCTACAAGTGTAGCTAGGGTCTTTGGAATAATTCCTACACTCCGCCGAAACTTTTGTTATTCTCAACTGATTAGGTAGGATCAAGCTATTGTTATTTCTTTGGTCAATATATGGAACAATTTGAGGATCGTGAATATTATGTTCGTGCTTAAAACTATGCTGTTGTGTATCTCTGTAGTGAATTTGACTATTCGTGTCTTCAGAGTGAGACATGTTTTTCGCTATATCGTCGCAAGATTGTGGAAGAAAAACAATTTGGTGCGAAAAAGATAGTGAATTCGAATTTCACTTGGGCGATATCTGAAGATACAAGATACTTTTTCAATAGAAATATATCCACCTGCAATACCCAAAAAAGAAAAAATTGGCTTGAAAACACTTCTACAGAGGTGAAATACTGCAATCAGGGTTTCAACTCCCCGTATAGTGCCTCTAGTAGATTGAGGGCCTCTAATATCATCGATTTTCTTTTAGTGAAATGGGAAAATCCCAGGAAATTAGAAAGCAGCAAAACATCTCTTTGGATTGCCATATCTCTAGCATTGGAAAAGCTAGCTTAAAAGTTAATAAGACCACGGCAGCTTGCAGATGGACTCTAACACGTGACTAAGTGTAAATTAAACTAAAATTAAAATAACAAAGACGACCCTCAAAGATGATATAATTAGTTAATTTTTGGTTCAAAAAGGCAAACGACTTGAGAAAGTATGAGGCAAAAACGTTATTTGGACGCAAAGTTGAAAAGGATTAAGAGATTGATATTTTTGTCATAAACATCTTATGATCATAAAAATCTGCCTCAAGCAATAGTAAAGTATTAGCATTACAGAGATCTAGTTGTGAGAGAACAGGACACCTCCCTAAGTAAACATGGCCCTTCAAACCTGCAAAGAATCGGTGGAATCAAAGTTCGAGCAGAACAGAATTAAAATGTGCTTAGTAATAACACCAACAGAACATCATGGTAATTAATTTCCTGCTGCGTCTAGACTGAAAACGAATACAAAGAAAGAGTGCTCTTGCGGTAAGTAAATAAATAAATGAACAAAGACACACAAATAATTCAATTGATTTTTGGACTCTTGCTTTTGGAGAGTTCTTTATCAATTAGAAAACCAATCCACCAGCCCCCCTTTCCAACATGAACTAATCCAAAAAAAGGCTTAGCGGGACTCGAAATATAACCGTTTCCTGGCCAACGGAAAAGTCTAATCTTCCAAAAATGCGGGAACGGATTCATCTACTTTGCATATTGAGCCTGATGTAACAAGTGTTAAATTATCATAATTACATCTATGCTCATTGATGAAAACTACAATTTGTTCAAATTGGTTCTAAATCAGTTTTTTAGACAGATGTTTTTTCCTAAGTTTAATTCAACCAACTTCTTTCAATCGTTATTTAAAGACCAAACTTATTTGTTGGTTTATAATCAGTGGAAAAATTTTGTAGGTTAAGATTATAATGCAGAGGTTTAAACAAGATATTTCACACATCAAATTTTAAGTAAAGCTACAGCTTTGATCTTGAGGTCGTGAAGTTGACATTGATCTTCTAGAGTAGGTAAATTTAATTTAACGTCCAACAGAAGCTATATACAACTAATTCAGATTCCTAGGGGCCTTATGACGCGCAAGGAAGCTATATCTCTTTAATCTGGTTCCTAGAATTTCTATTAACTCGTGTGTTGCAACTTATGAAGAGGAGGCGGGGCATTGGCGAAGCGGCTACCCTAGCGAGTATAATTTGAAAAGGTTCGAAAGTTACAATATTCTAAGAGGAATATTGTGCCAACGCGTTGGAATAAGGATTTTTATTTATTTATTCTTTTCCCATCTATTCCTCCTCCATACCCCCTCTGACAACAAGTAGGATTGATTCAACTAATGTTGAATCAATGAAGAGTGGAAACGTAGCTCACTATGTGAAGCCTTTTTAACAAAACTGCAAAAATATAGTTTTCTGTACCAAGTCTGCGAGGGTTATTTGCACCTTCATTCGTCTTTAGTAGCCACTCATAACCTGTTGTATATGTAATCATTTTGAGTATAGGCAAGCGAATAATCGGCCTTTCTAGGAATAATAGAAAGGCCCAGGAGTCTTTACACACCCTTAGATGCGGTTATGCTCAGCATCTTGATGATTGAAACGTTTATAATACGGTGAAAAGTATAGGTGTCCAGTTCGAGATGCCAGCAGGTGATTTAGCCCTTTTCGAGGTAGTTTTAGCGTGAAAGAGATACTCTTTTTTACCTTTAGCCCCAAGTCAATACATCTTTGTGGTGCATTTCCTTCAAAAAGTTCTTGCACGGGTGTATCTCTCTTTTGTCTTTGTTTTTGCACGCCTACCTGATTGGGCCTGAAAAATAAAGCTCTTTATCTATTCTAGATGCCTCTTTCGCAGGGAGTCAAGTTCCACATTTCCTTCGATGCTTAAGTGTCTAGACACCATATTGACATTTCCTGCAGTGGGGGGCCAATTTTTGCCTCGGAGCATTGCCTGCCATTTTTCCCTTCAAGTAGTGAGTGAGAACTGAATGAGGAATTCAAAAATTGGTATTTCTTCTGATAAAATTACTGTGGCTTGTTTATTCTCCAGGAAATCATTGATATTTTTTCTGAAAAGAGTGGTTCTGCAATCTCGGCGTAATATGCCTCGGGGGAAAAGCTAGCAGGAACTAAACCAGGAAAAAGCAACTTAGAACCACGGTATCTCGAGTATCCCCCGTCTGAAGATCCTCCTTTGTCCATTGAACTATCAGAAAAAACAGAGAGATCATATTTTGAGGTTAATTTCTGCTAATTTAGGAAAGATCTTACACAAGATAATCTACTGACGGAATCTATCTTGAACATGTAAAACTCATGTGTTTTTTCACCCAAGGCACATTAATTGGGAAAACCTCTACGAGCGCCACTCAGATTCTACTCCTAAGCCAAGAGATATGTCATGTGTCTCAGTATTTACGCAGTGTATGTCACGGTTCAGAGGTAGCATTTAGAATTGCTAGTAGATCTTGTATTATAGCCTATTATGCCATACTTCGGTAGGGGCCAATGCTATTTTTCTGAGAAAAGGCATTTGATTAGTTTAAAACACAGTCAAAACTACCTTTGCCGCTTGATTTGATATCTTTTGTGTTCTTCCAACAAGGTATGTTTTACTTTTAGAGGTAAAATAGGTTTTAACACTCTTTAAAAAGCTGTCAGGGTAATAGCTTGGGGAATTGAGTTCTACAGAACATTGCATCGGGATTGCACTGCATTGATACGTCCAATCTCTCTACCCACTCTTTCTATTCATTACGATTTATGATTATTTAAACTCTTTGGGATGGATCCCCGAATGTACGCATTGTCAAAAACGATGGCATATTCTTTTCACAGGCACTTCATCTATTTCTAGGGAGGACATCACATACAGTATTGTAAATCTCTAAGTCCATGATTTCCGGGAATTCTAGCAAACTGTGAAGAACTGTGGAAACGTATAAAAAAAATTCTGCGTCAAGTTGTCAGCCCAACAGTGTAGATGTAAGAAGATCCACTCTGTCCTAACTATTACTCACTTCTCCACTTGGGTTATGTTGGGAAGATGATGAGTAAGATAATATAGAATTATGTCATTGAACAATCTTGTAGATGGATGATAGGTCTTTCGAATTTCTGACCTTTGGATGCCAGAAAGCTGTTTATGCACATCGAACTGTTTTTATGAGTATTCACTACTCTTCGTAAGCCGGTCCTAAAATCGCGCCTTTTTGAAAAAGTTTACAACTATCCGTAACCTTCAGTCCACCAATGTGCCCCATTGGAGCGTGTCTTAACCTCCGGGGTTGCAGCAAAAATAGCAGTTGATAAGTCTCTTTTAAGTTGCATTCTTTCCAGGGTCCAAAGAGATTTGAATTAAAAGAAAAGCTGGAAGGTAAAGAAGTATTTGTAAGCCGTTTAATTTGAATCCATTCTTCCATGGAATTGCCAAGAAGTGGTCAATGGTATGTTGAAGACGCGTGTCTGTAGTTCAAATCCCCAACTAAGCTTCTAGAGGGAGGAGAGAATTTAAGGGTAACTTAAGCTTGAACTGTGACTTGAGAGACTAAAATTTTTCGCCAAGTGATTTGTTATTTTTGGGAGGAGGTGATGGTGTTGTAGAGTTTTGGAGGGATGGAGGATATAAAGGAGAGTGAGGAGCTTATTTCTCTCGAAGTAGCTTGATTTTCAATGACATATTCTGTAGGAGCTATAATTTAAAAGATAATCGATCAGTTGTATTGTGATTATTGACCTAAAAGTTGCATTTAAGCATGTAGCTATGTGTGCAGGTATGTTTGTTGTTGAAAGACTCAGAACAGCTTTGGACTCGGATTGGCTGGCAAGAGTAATGACGATTTGAAATGTCACGTCGCAAGGATTTTTTGAAACGAATTACAGCATCTATGTGAAGAATCAAAGAACTCCCTTATCTTTCAATTTTACATTTAAAAAATTCTACTGAAGAATTACTATTATCATGACGAAAATAATTTCATCCTCAAGTTTAAGTGGAATTTTCTCAAAGAAGGGTAGTATTTATAATAGTGGTAGTAGCTACAACCTACAAATCTTTGACTTCCTACTATCCAGTGATGGAGCTCTGAAATGGAAATCATCACCACTCATTCTACGAAGACTCGCCTCCTCATCTCCTCGAGTAGTAGCATCAGTTGAAACGGTCAACGTTGTTAAAGACGATGAGTCATCTTACAATCGTACCAGATCAAACAAACCACTTAATAAAGAATACAGAGATTTCTTATCAAGCGCTGTTTGTATTCCTCCTTCCCTCACCTCTCCTCTTTATCAAAATAAGGCTCTTGTCTAATCAGAAGGTGTAAATAAACATTTATTTTATTGATTTAGCTTCGAGTAAATCAAGCAGGCGAACTAGCTGCAACTATAATATATAAGGCTCAAACAGCTCCGTTGGTTAATTCCCATCCAAACCTTAGACCGCTTATTAAACATATGTATGATCAAGAAAATGGGCATTTTGAGACTTTTAACAAACTTATTGCGAGACATCGGGTTAGACCTACCATTATGTATCCAGTATGGAAACTTGCTGCGTCAGCTCTAGGTTGGGGAACCGCGATCATGGGGCGAGAGGCTGCGATGGCTTGTACAGAAGCGGTCGAGACAGAGATTGGTACTCATTATAACTCACAAGTTAAAGAACTGTTAAACATGGCTTCCAAATTAAAAGAACAGGGAGAAGAGTTAGGTCAAGACTTGGAAAATCTGATTAACAATATTAAACGAATACGTGATGAAGAATTAGAACATTTAGATCATGCAGTTGAAAATGATGCCAAAAACGCAGTACCGCATGATTTGTTAACAGCAGTCATAAGGGCAGGATGTAGAGGGGCTATTTGGGTTAGCGAACGAATATAAGATCAATTATTTCTTGATGAATAGGTTTATGAGAAAAAATTAGTACATGGTATTCAATTCATAAGTATGTTCCAAAAGTTCCGTTAACGCCAATTATCACCAACGTTTTTCTGTATCTTCCATATTTTTTTACCACCGATTATTAGTAACAAAACGCCAGAATAGATAGATACGCCAAAATTAACCTCATAATTTGAACCCACATAAATTAATCACTTTCAAGTATTAGCACAGTTCATGGAGTGGGGAGATAGTCTATTTTTGCTTACTAAATTTGTAAAGGCGCTACTTGGTCTACTTGGTATAGCCAATTTGAATTCAATTCCTCTTTTACGAGCCAATCATATGGAAAGTTGACAAGATTCCCCTGAACTAGTGATAGTAACTCTTCACAGTCTGGTATACTGAGTAGATCGTCGCTTGCAGAGTATGTCTTTCGACTTCCCTTTGTTGTACGACGACGGCGTCTAATAGTACCATTACCTGTGGAACCATTAATAAGTTTTTCCGAAGCTGTAAATGGATGTGCAGTTTTTCGAGATGGAGGTAGATTCGAATTTTCCAAATCCTGATTTGATTCATCAATAATATTTTCAAGAATAGGAAAAGCCTCATTTCCAAGTGGTTGAGCCGAGAGTGATATTCTATCATCTGAAATCATTTCAACTGTTTCGATTTCTCCATTCGCCTGATTATTCAAATGCTGCGACTCACTTCTAGGCAAGCTCTCTTGTGCTTCTTTTTCAACTAAGTTGTCCCCATTTCCTACAGGGTTACTTTGGTTCTGCCCACTTAACACGTCCTTTTCTGTACTTTCAACTCCGCCCTTAACGTCTAAAAGCCCCGTTGAAACTGTGGATACGCCATTTACACCATTTTTCCCATGGGGATTCGGATTTTGTATATCAGTTTCGATAATCTTGGTTTCACCAGATTGTTCCTTTATGAATCTGGTTCCATAGGCCACAAATTGTCGATAGTCACTCCATGCCTGAACCTCGCTGTCAGGATTACATCTGAAAACTCGCCGAAATATTTTTGTGTTGTTGCTTGCTATTCGACGCCATATATCCTCAAAAAAATCATCATCTAAAGGATCACGCATGCAATCTTTATCTAAAGATGCAGGTTTAATATCAGCTGTTAATGGATTAAAATCATTGATATCTGGCTGAGAAAGATTAGGTTGCGAAGTTGATCCTCCATTGTCAGATTCCGCAGTAGAAGATGGAATAGAGGTTTTAGGAATATGAGAATTTCCTGCTTGTATGGTATTATTTTTTGTTTCTTCCGAAAAAGTCGTAACTCCATGATCACTAATATTGATAATGCCGGCATCAGGTGTACTAATATCTCGATTACTTTTTTGGGGCTGTTCTAGATTTTTCTGATTCACAACATCGACAGGATAATTTTCGGTCGCGGTTTTTACCTCTGTTAGGATATTTCTATGATGAATATTATCATCAATATTCTGAATGTATGTAGCAGCTTCATTAATTGAACTGGCAACTTTTTCATTTTGGGCTGATGATTTCTGCTCATCCTCCCACTTTCTTCTAGAGCTTGACTTTTTGTCGCCTTGGCACTCCAATGGGTCAGTTGGCTTACCTGAGGTATTTCTTCGGCAAAATCTCTCTCTTGGATTTTTAGGAGTGTTCTCTTGATTCTCGGGTTTTTCTCCCTTCTCAAAGTCTGCTCGACGTTCTTCTTCCATGATGCTATCAACATCTAGCCCTAAATGCTCTCTCATCAGGCGCATACGAAGTGTATGAGCAAATCTTCCCACAAGATATGGTTTACCGTCCATGACTGACCAGATCATATCAGTATCACGAACAATTGCTGCACATTCAGAATCCCTCATTCCTAACATTGAGCGCTCATTAATATTTGCCGAGCCTATCAGGGCAACCCTATCATCCGCAATAATAGCCTTCGCATGAATATATAGCTGTTCAGTCACAAGAACTTTTTTAGGGCCGATCCGACCCCAGGATCTGAGGCTATAGAATTGAACAAAATCTTGTGGATGTACGCCATGACTTTTAAGTCTTCCAAATATAGAGCCTTCACCACGACAAATACTGCGGAATTGACATTGCATGATTAACCTTACACTAGTCCCCTCTGGTTCATCCACAGTGTTTTGAAAGCCAGGCATAAGTGGAATCAATATGATACATCGCCAACTCTCGTTTTTTTGGTGAGCTCGGATAGCGCGTTCCACAATAGCATCTCCAATCTTGTTAACAATCCTCACGTTCATCGTTTCACAACTACTTATAAAAAATTGATTTTCCATATATACAAAATGTTCTGATTCTTCAATAATTTTACAGTAAGCAGTCATTATACTGTGCTCCGTTTCCGTTAAGCCGAGGGACCAATCTGAAGCTGACCGTAGGATTTGGACTTCACAGGTACCTGTCAGGCCTAGATCTTTAAGATCATTAGGATCATAGTCTGGAGGGGGAAGTAGAAATGGAGTAGGCCTAGTAGGTTTTCGACCACGAAGTACGTAATTCCACCTCTGTACGAAATGACGGGTAAGATCTCGGGCAGGCTGTCCTACGATTTGCATCGATATATCATGCCATGGCATTCTTGGTGTTTTTGAACGATCATACATCTCGGCATATGGCTCATTCAACTGGTAAAAGTCCTGAACCCGAGGGTTGGAATAGTCCTTGCCAGGCCACAGCTGGCAATGATCAGCATCTTTCGGCAAGTCTGACTGTTCGAAGCCTGTAGGTTTGTCATCTACGACAGAGTGTTGAGGAGTGTCCCAACGTCCGAAGCATAAATCAATCCCTCCAACAAATGCAACAGTATGGTCAACAATACAGATCTTTTCATGGTGTGCATAAAAAAACTGATTTTTCTTGAACTGATTAGGTGATCGCTGAACAAATATATTTGGATGAAGATCTAACATAGAATACTTTGTAAACTCTGAGTCGATTGGTATTGCTGCCTCTACATTTCTATAAATAATGATAAATATTTTGACCCCTTCTCGAGCCTTTCTTTGCAATAATCGATCAAGGCGCCACTTTTGACTAATTGCCGCTGGCCTTCGCATGTATAGCTGGGGGCTCAGCCACCAGTCGTGAATATAAATTACATCTTTAGCCATATTAATGGCTCGGGAAACGTTCCACATATAATCTCTACCATCTACTAACCATTGGGCAAAAATTCCTGTCCGTACTGGTGCAAAGCTAGCGAAACGGTTTGGTTTTGACCAGCATGTAGTTGCTAACATATGATCAATTGAATCCTCAAACTGTCTCAATTGACGCTCGTTTTTTGCTAAAAGCTTAATCTTTCGTTCAGAATTAAGCATCTTGAGACTATGATGCTTAGGATGTGTTTTAGCATTCTCAACCTGACCAATAACGTCTTTCACCCTAAAATCTGTAAGTTTTCTGTGTTTTTGTATGATTTCAAACTTGGAATCGACGAGAAAAACATCGTGAATGTGGATATTTTCCGGGGAATCAACGCAAACAATATAGCTGTGCCGTACAAGGAACCATTTAGGACTATGTCGATCTAAGACGCTTCCAGGGCGAAGTATTCGACGAGCATTTAATCCTTTGGAAGAATGGATTATCAAATATCCTTCTTTTCCATGATAACTTCCTTCAGCGGCTAAGCGAACTCCCAGAGCAGAAAGCTCCAAAAAGCGACAGAGTCTATTACTATCTGCTCTAAAAATAAGCCATCGAATCATTTCTTGCAAGTAATTTTCTAATCTTCGCCTTTGTTTTTCATTGTAAACTCTCATCTGGTGTATACCATGAACAGTGTGAGAGCTGTCTAGAAAATATGCACTTGATTTTCTTCGTGGATTATTATGTAGTGATCGTCCTTTCTTTTTTTTGGCTTGTTCGTTCTCACTGTGAGTTCCTTCACCCGCGGTGTCATCAGCCTGCGTAGCTTCTACTTCATCCTCATCGCTATCTCCCAAACCACGTACCCCTCTAAAGAAGGGAAATGCTGATTTAGGAAATCTTGGTTGTTTTGGTCTGGAGTCAATATCACTTCGGAGCTGAATAAACTTATCACTACTTCCCTGGAGTTTGTATCTAATATGTAGATTGGCAAAGTCTCGAAGAGATCTATGAATGACCCATTTCATACGGTTAAGTCCACTACCATATTCAAGATCTATTCGAAAGACGAGATGTCTTTCAGAGTCAACTGGTTCATCAACACTCGATTTACTGTCGGTGACTTGTATTTTTACTTGCTCCAGAAGTACTGGAATACGCTTATTTCCATGTTCATCTCTTTGGACCATACTAGCTATCATAAGTGCAGCTGGTGCCCCTGCTCGAAGTTCAGCCATAAGCTCAGCTGATTTGAGATAGTCAACTTTGTGCTCCTCCTTCTTCTGACCAAGCATCTTCAACCCTTGTCTAATCATGCGCCATCTCTGAGCACCAAACGTCGTTGCACGTTCCGACCCAAGAAATGGCCTTTTAGGAGTCGAAGGTTCACCATCACTCAATCCACCTCCAATTCCTGTTATTGATCGTTTAATATAATGAGGTCGTCTGAATGATGATCCAATATCTCCCTGTTGTGATTCCTGGCCTCCCGATATACCATGGCTTCGACCACCAATTATCCAATGACTACTTCTACGCCATGCACGATGATTTTGAAATTGATCCTCTCCTTCTCCATCAGAAAAATGACCTCGTTGATAAATAAATCCATCTGTATTTCTCCGATTGAAAAATGGGACACTACGATAGCCATTAGTAGGTGAATCAACATCTCCAAATGCACGTAATGCTGGAGTTAGTGGCGCAGTTTGACATCCGTTCGACTTCATATTTTGAAGTCTCTTAAATCGCATCTTCTTCTTAGCCCGAAATGAGTCGGAGATAGGATCCTCATCGGCTGTCTCCTCTGCATCTGCATCTGCATCACTATCTTCTTGGCGTGAATTATGAGACGATTTCACTAATCTATCAAAGGTAGGAGTACGAGGAGTGTAGTTTTTAAGTTCTTCGCCAGGACTTGCTAGACTGTTCTGTTGTTTACATATTTGTGAACCCGCTGTGGAAGTTAAAGCTTTCAGTTTAGATATCAAGGATTGCCCTTTCCGCTCTCTATTATGCGTATCAAAGTCTTCATGTGAAGATTTGGCAACATATGTTATATTCTCGGACACCATTGGATCTGATCTTGCGAATTGCACACTTTTTCTGGGGGTTGTGGAGTTGTCCGCTAACTGTTCACAAGGGGATAGTTGGCTAGACTTAAACACCGATAGCTTATGTGTTATCTCAACCTCGTTATCTAGTATAGGAGAGACTGTTACATGTGGTTTCCCATCATTCACATAATCCATAGCCTCTGACTTAGCAGCTTCATTATTTTGCATGTTTAAATTGTTAGATAAATGATCCCCATTGTTAATCGTAGAGTCCTGTTCTAAGGTGAAGTCAGTTCTTATTTTTATTGGATTTATATTAGGCTGGCTCTCACTGGATTGCACTGGAGCAAGTTTTAAGCTGATGTGTTGTGTCTTCGACGACGAATCTCCATCCATTCTTGCCATGTTGGTCATTGGTTTTTATCAACCATAGATAATCCGATTTTTGAATGGCTAATATTCTTCATCTAATGCAATTAAAGAAATTGGTTTATTATTTTGATACATAGTGGGAATATCAATTGATTGATAATTTGTGTTGATAGTTATTATTGAAACATAGCGTGGTCTATCACTCATCAAGTGGATTGTCCCACGAATTTACTACTTCAAAATGCAATTAAACTACAACAGTATTATATAAATTTAATGAGAATCTATTGAATTAGGTAAATTTACATTTTCTTAAAGCATACATAAATTATAAAACTTTTGTATGCAATTTTTTCAAGCTCGCAAAGTGTCCCTACCATTGAGAATTACCTATTTTGCGCTTATTGTGCTGTATATCTCCTTTCACATTCTTTTGATCCAATAGTTTCAGTGTATCCCGTACAGTAATTGCCTCTCTGTGAATGATTTGAATCTTTTTGGAGTGTCGACGTTTGCAAAGGGCTTCATTTGGCCTTTGAAATATCTGGCTTATTACAGAGCGGCGCAAATCAATTTATCACTCAGCGACGCACTTTTCACGGACTTTACAACTTCATAATGCAATCAAAGTATAACTACATTATAAATTAACTTAGAATACTGAAAATGTATAAAGCTAGGTTGATTTACATTAACTTGGCGTGTGTGTTAACTATAAACAGTCTATTTGCGAATGCCACAAGCGATGAAGTTGGGGAATATGCTTCACTGACTGATCAACTCACCGAGCGCATACTCGGTCTTATCAGCCATGACCTAAATAACAACCAACCTAGTACAATATCCTTTAGGTTCGAGGTTAAGAACATATATCTGAAAACTAACTTGTTTTCTGATTAGATGACTATAGATTATTTGACTGGATATGCGCCTCTCTATTTGGAGCGATTTAGTCTGTCGCGCAGTATAGTATCCTTGACAATAAAGATAAGCGTTGCTTGAAGTGGATTTTTTGCCCGTCCTGAATAATTCTCCTTCACCACCATCACTATTCGAGCCTCTGCATGTGTATTAGATATGTTTCATTATTGTGTTGTCACGTTTTAAAGTCAAAGTTGTGATTCTTGTCACGTAGTGAGTCGCTGACTTATAATCCACGCTGGAGGTATTAACCAACAACCTAGAATTAGTGGCATAATTGGTGTCGCAAAGAGCCCAATTGAACAGGTACAAAGATAATACCTTCAGATTTCAACGAAGATGAAACTCTTTTATACACATTTTCTCCGCGACAAGTTGGTTGATGTTTAATTTGCGCTAATCCATTACATTGATGACGTCAGCTTTCGCCTCTACCCTACTACTAGGGTGGTAAGTGTAGAGTGGATCCAAATAATGGGGCAAAGCTACATATCTACAAACACTTATCTCAATTAGGGATAGTCTGACCCCAAGTTGGGATTTCTCCACAATTATCAAACTTCAATGAAATATTCAGAAGATCCCAGATCCCCTCCCCGGATAAGTTAAGTCCTCGGTAAAACTTAAAAAGTAAACTTATGCAAGAATTTAACTCATGTGAGGAAAACATATCATCTGGTTTACTGATTGGTGATTTCCTCATACTTCGCAAATGTGGAGTGGGTTGGTTATATGTTGGTTCTAGTACTAATTTGTAAACTGATGATGCCTACCAATCAATTTATTGATGACAGCTGAAATTGAGCACCTTTTCTCTAGCTATTACTGTATACTGTACTAAACTACGAGCAAGCAAATTTAATCAAAGTTATAAAAATCAACTAACTCTAATTTATAAGTGTCAAGTTTTAGGCCTTGATTTCGTACCTTAAAGATAATCTTTTAATACTGATCGAGAGTAAAGTATGCTAGTTTGATTCCAGAATGTGATTAAAGCGGATAGGAAGACAAAGGCCAACTAATTAGAGCTCATTATCTAGCAAGTCTCCCATCAGCATATAGAACAGAAAGTAAACTTGCTTGCTTTCTTTCGATGAGCTTCAAAGGGTCTTTGTAGAATAAAGAATCCCAGGCCTTCCTAACATCGAGCGAAGCTTGTCGTACAGCTGATAACTCCCTTCTTCTAATTTTGAATTATACAGTATCGTGTATTCTTTAAATTTATCCTAAGCAGCTTTTGTGGAGTTCAGATCCGGTGAGTTTGCTGGTCAGTCAATTAGGAACTTATGCCTCCCCACAAACTCTTCCGGTGAGTTCTCTGCTCTATGAGCAGAAGCACTATCCAGTATAACTGCTATCTTTCTATTTTACGATGAGAACTCATACTATATAGATCGTCACTTAATTGCAAGGTATTTTTGACAATGAGGTCGAGGAGGGCTGCAGGTGGTATCTAGTACAATGGAAGCAACATCATAAAGACAAGGACTTAATAGTTCTTTAACTTGAAGAAATTAATTTAGATTCATAAATTTTTAGACTTATGGCTTACTTCAATGCACTGATTTCTACAGTGTGAGTTTTTATACTTAGGTATGAAAGGTGGTATTTGTGACGAACCCTTCTTTTTGAGATTTCCTATTAGCAAGCCCAATCGAAGGCCTACATGCTAACACGCTTTGATTAGTAAAAATCGTGTAAACCTTTTTTTCATATTAGAGTATATAATAGAACTTCGAATATCTTTAAAAATGGATAATAAGTAATTTTGATTTTGTCAGTTGTAGTATAATGCTGAGGTTCTAGAAAAGACAAAGCTGAAACATGACATCAATCATATCAAGAGTTCTGATGACAAAGCCTATCAAATGATAAGTAAGCTAGCAAGGAGCATTCCCTGAAGCGAGGATGTACCCCACTCTAAACTCGCCACTCTAGAAGTAGGAGGATAATTGGCTTAAGCTGAGTCTAGAACCAATAATAACCCATAAGTGTAGACAAACTAAAGTGGATCCAAGGGTACTCTAAGTAATCCATTTGTCATATATCATTTGTTTCATGAACAAGGAAACCACAAAATGGAATCGCAAGTGTCCACCAACCACGAAAATTTATCCAATGCGATAAGCGCTCATGCATTTCACATTGCTGGCATAATAACTGTAGTTCACGGTCTTGATGAAGTGAAAAGTACTTGCAAATTAGTGTCTTGCTTATGGCTTCTTCATCCTCGTCTTCAAACCAAAGAATCCATGGTGCAAGTTGCCAAAAGCTGTATCAGCGATTGGAACTCTCGGTTACTATCAGGGGAAATCGGACTCATAGCTGCAACTTTTGATCAGAGAAACCATGGCTCTAGAGAAGTTGATCCTTCAGCAAACCTTTCATGGCGAAAGGGCAATGAGAAGCACTCAATTGTACTGAAGATATTCTCTTTGAGCTCTTGGCAAGCAGATTTTATTAACTATAATCTAGGATATGTTTAGGTACAAAGTTAATGCTATTAAGAAAATTATTCTGATTATTGCCAGTATTCTACATGGGACTGCTATCGATGCGAGCCTCTTGATGGAACATATAGGCTCTTACATCTTCCAAGGATCCAATTGTCCTAAGATTAATGACCACATAATCTTAGGTGTTTCTCTAGGGGGCCATTCTGCGTGGCAGGTCCTTTTGAATGAAGAGAAGGTAAGCTGCGGTGTGGTCATCATTGGATGCCCAGATTACATCAGTAAGTGACACCGGGAAATTTGAAGGCTTTATGAGCATGATTCATGTTTCTTGACATCTTTAGATACGCACATACTTAAGTGTTTACTAATTATTTTGCTTAAAGGTCTTATAAGTGACCGAGCCCAACGTTCCGGCCGGGAATCTGCTGGAACAGGGTTCCTAGGCAGCTTAGATTTTCCCATGAGCTTGTTTAGTGTAGTTCAGAAACGAGATCCGAGGGGGATTTTCTTCGGTGCCCGTGAGGTAAATGTAAATCCATCAGAAGTTGAACAAAAGAGCTTTCGCACTCTTCTTGAAAAAAAGCTCAAAAACAAACAAATTTTAGTTTGCTCAGGTGGGGACGACAAACTAGTCCCATATCGCTGCTCTGAACCATTTCTAAAATTTCTGGAGAATGCTAGCACTCAATGGTATAACGATGGCAACTTGCATATACTGAACAAAATTTACCTAGGCATCGGGCACACTTTCAGTGATGAAATGCTGAAGGATTCAATTCTATTCGTGACTAATCATTTAAAAAGGGCTGCTGGGAATACGACCTCTAAAGTTTAACTTCCCATTAAAGAAAATCCTATAATCTATCCTTCTCCTAATGCAAATACATCAAAAAAACTACGGAAGCGAGGTCGGGTGGTCCGTGCGACCCCATCAAAATGGCCATTTCGACGACCTTTCGGCGCT
>PEDP01000500.1:0-23399 GCA_002918395.1 Erysiphe pulchra | reverse complement strand
TATATCATAGCCCCCTGCTTATAGCTCGCTTAGAGCACCCTTATGGATTAGTCAGAATTCGCTTGTCTACATTATCCGATCTAAGAATTCGGATCCTCACAGGGCCGGGCGGGACCTTGTTACGTGAGCCTGCTTGGCGTTAATCGTAATAATGTATAAAGATTCAAAATGGCCAAGAGTCATCCACTGATAACTATATTTGCAAATAAGAACTGTAACTGACTTCTGATTCTTCATCATAACACTTTTCGATATGTCTGGTATAACATCTAGATAGCTAAACTTAGAACTTCACCCCTAGGTGGGAAAAACTTTGAATCGTCTGTGAATAGAAAAATTGTTGGTCTTCTGAGCATACACGAGAAGAGTAGCGAAGAGCATTTGAAAACGTTTAAAAAGCATACCCTTCAAAGGAAGAAGCTATGGGGCATCAATTTATCCTAGATTTCGAAGAGAATTACCCAGTTTCCCAGTTGCATCACTTTCTCACTGTAAATGATTCCGATGAGATAGAAACTAACAAAGAAAACCAATATGAAGATGCCCACTTATGTCTCACTTCAGAAATTAGAGAAATAAGTGCTCTGACCTATCTTCAAGATAATTCTTTCAAGCACAAGCTCACTGCTCCTAGTTTTAAACCCGCAATACCAAATCAGGAAAGGAGAGTTATTACTATTGATTCGCTTCATTTTGATCTTTGTTGTTATAAAAATTTTTATATAAGGAAAGAATTTGGTTCAAAAAAAACCATGCCTAAGGAATTTCCGTTTTTCTATGAGCAATTTTCTCTTATATATTTCAAGGATAACGGGAACAACGAAAAGGGTTTCATGGAGTTTTGGTGGATACGCTTGCTACTGGCCGCTTGACTATTCAGACAAGCCAAAACACTTCAGAGACTTCGAAAAGATTTAAAAATAAGTAAGAGAAAGGCTGGAGAGATTAAAACCTTAGGAATTGGAAATGGCGTTTTGTTTCTCTTGGCTCTATTACCTTAAATACGCCCTTCGAAAAAGTTACCTTTCATTTTTTACCTTGTAACACTCTTTCTTCGCTCAGCTTACAGAACATGGCCCACCTAGGTGTAACACCAGATATATCGAAAAACCTTATGATGAAAGATCAGATGCTAGTTACAGTTCAGATTCACAAATATGGTTATTATTGGATGATTCTTGGCCATTTTGAATCTTCATACACATAGGACGAGCCACTTATCTGTTATTTAACAGAACAGCTAATAAAAACCTGATATCGTAGATTAGGGCACCTTTCTGTGACTAGAATATGGAAGGTTTTTTAACGAGCAGGACACAATATTGACATTAGGATCATTAACAAAATATCCAAATGTTGCCGAGACTGTTAATTGAATGCAAATCAGCCTTTATGTTTTAAGTTTACGCGCTCTGATAGAGATATATCGTTCATTTAAACTGTTTCTGTTAACACCTTGCATATACAAGATGGTTCAGTAGTCCATTTAGTTGATGCTGGAACAAACCTCGGATCTACAGATTTTCTTACCGTAACCGAGAAAGAAAGTGCCGTATCTACCTGCAACTCAATTGAGCGTTGTTGGAATAATGTATTCATCGGTCCACCAGAATATCCCATCCACAATGCCGGTAAGAACTTTGAGTCCTCTTAATTCCGCTCAACAGCTTCGGGATGGAAGACCCATGTTGTGGAAGTACCCATAGAAGCTCATAACTCCATCGGAAAAGTTGAGCACGCGTACAAGGATCTCCGTTGCATTCAAACCATATTCAAACAACAGCTCTCTGGACAAAATGTAGACCGACATTCACTTCTAAAAATGGCCGTCAAAGCACTCAACGATACTGCCGGTCCAGACGGCGCCTTTGGTACTTATCCTCGAATCACTTGAGATGAGGCTCCAGCACCTATCGCCAAGAAAAGGATGGAAACTATGCGAAGAGCGATGGATCAACTTCGAAGACATCAACTTTTCAATCAGGCTAAAAATATGCGAAATGGACCTCGACAACAACATCTTGGAAACTTTTCGATCAGAGGCAAAGTAAGAGTGTGCTGCAAAGCAACCAAGAATTTGAGAAGCTATAGGACAAGATCTTTCGAATTGTATGACAAAGAACGGGAGAAATATTTTTTTCCGTCAATTTCCGCCAGCAAGTGGTTTAAACAAGACAAAGACCCCAACAGTATTAACTTCAGTTATTATGAAAAGCAACTCGCTGACTTAGACCATGGTCTCCCAAAACGTCAAATACAAAAAGACTTTCGGTTACCCAAATCGTAAAAACTTAGACGGAGCCAAAGAGACGGAAGATTTACAGGCCAGTGTTCGCAATTTATTATTACACGGTTCCTCATAAAATCAAAACTGAAAAGGACCTAGACTTGGCCTATCTATCTAATGATGAGGAAGCAATCAAATCGTCATTAGAATTACTGGCTAAAGGCTTAGTAACGTTTTTAGTTTTATACCTTAAGAGTAAATCTCTAGTGGGCATGAGAATCTACAAATGTAAAATTGTCAAGAGTATTGAAAGCAAGGAAACCCTAGACCTTTCGAAAAATCTGGTCTGGTTGTACAATCATACAAAGACGACGGGAAATCTCTTGTACTTACTCAATTGCCTACAATGAAAAGGATAAGTCAACGCTTGATATTTTGCTTTGCCAAATCTCTAATTTCAACCTACGGCCATACTTCATTTATTTAACATGCATACAAACAGTCAAAATCTAATCTCATTAGAGATACCCATTGCTTACCCTCTCCTGAAATTATTAAGGCTATTCATTTATTATCAAATATGCCTATGCACATTCTGAAGCCACTTTATGGGATTCCGGAAGCTGGAAACAACAAGTTTGAAACTTGGATCAATTATTTGACGAAGAATCTCGGCTTAAAGTAATCCTGCTATAATTCATCTCTACTTGTTACTCACAGATACTCATTTGGTATTACAGGAATGCAAGCCGACGACACACTCTTTCTGAGGACTGAGCAATTTATCAAGCTTTAGAATATTAAGTTAAAAGAAGCAAAATTCCCTGCAAAATCAATTGAACGCTTGTCTAAAAATAGCCCACTATGATTTAATGATTTACCCATATTAATTTATGATAACACACTATTTATACAAACCAATTATCAGTGTGAAAAAATCAGGATGATCAATTCTAAAGATCCCTACAGGCTTCACAACTTCCAGAGGCAACGAGCGCTCGAAGCATAGATATCTTCAGACTTTCAACAACTCGTTACATTTAAACTATCAAGAGTTGCCCAATGCCAAATTCTAGATGATTCAGAAAACTGTCACGATCTATCGTGAAAGAAGATTCAATTATTAACTTAGAATCTTCAACTAAATAACGAAGAGTAAACAAGAACTGTTTCTATGCATGATACTCGTAAGTCAACAGCTCAAAAGCCGGCCAATCGCTACTTTATTACATTATAGGAATAAGTTTGCCGATTGATTCCGCCATACGCCATTATTTTCTTTTGCTAACCGACGGATGAAATCCGGGATGAGAACCGACTCACGATTTCTTGTAAGCTCGTTCAATTGTGCCCAAAAAAGGCTATTTTTACCTGAAATTTGTCGCAGAAAAAGCGCGATAGGGGGCAAATGAAGCGCCTTCTTTCCGGCAGTAAGCTTACTCTAAAGCCATTGTTTGATGACCGAACGCTCATTTTGAAAATGAGTCATAAATTTTATTCATTCCTCTAAAGAGATTCAATCTTTTATTTAAAGCCATAGTCATTTTCTATAGCCTTTCGAGCCATTTCAGAATATTCAGAAAATGAGAGTTACAGTCTTGAACCTTGCGGTACAGTAACAAGTATACTATTTGTGGCACAAGATAAGCATGAAGGAATAGAAACGGCATGGAAATCAACGTTTTTCTGCATGGCTGCTCTTAAAGGAAAATGCCAAAGATTAGTTGCAACTTGAATTTTTTGTGGATAAATGCCGTGGACTAGTATTTTACATCAATGCTTCAATATCTAAGCTGGCACAAACGACCAAGAAATTAGAAATTGAATTATTTGGCACAAAATACGCAGGATGTGACCTATTTGTTGTACTTGCTGAGCTTGATGAAGCTATAGCTCAGTTGGCTTAATCATTTGTTGAGCAATTAGTGTCATCTGACACTTAAATTTCCAATACATCGGGAAAAATGACGGAGGTTTTTGGCAAATTCTTAAGAAATTCACCAGATATAGGCTTCAATTCATTTTTTTTTTCTTATTAAGATAAGTCTGGAATAAAAGCAATCCAGCAACTCTAGCCATCAGTTGGAGTTCAATTATGCTTTTGACACGCGAAACGTGCGATTCATGCCAAGGTAAGGAACTTAAATAGAGAAGAATTAGTGACGAATTACTCACCAGATGGAGCAAAAATTTTAATTCCTAACCTCGAAATCTGCTGAGGATTACATTTCCAAAATCAATCTTTATAGGAACACAGGCCAGTAATAGCATGGTGTGCTTTAGGGTACAAGTAGATAAGGATCCAAAAAGCTGATACTAATCATAGGCTCAGAAAACTGACAATGCGAGTCGAGAAACGTTGCGTTCGATGGTTTGAGTCTACAGAGAATTTCTTGTCTCGATGGCCTAAGTAGAATTCTTTTCATCTTCAGCCATCATTTTTATGTACAATCACAAATTTTGGACATGAATGGTATGTTTTGATCATCAGAAATTATTCATCATGAGCGTGCTAGTGAAACGCACACATTGTGCAAATCTAGAAACTATTTCGGATTATGGACCTACGCGTACGTAAATTATTATCTATATCGGGAGGGAATGCTTCAATAATTATTGATACAAAGCTCTACCAACAAGGGAAAGTTCCCTTTGACTCCTTCAAAAATTCACGAAACATGTGTCAAGTTAAAGCTCTCATTGAGCCGAATATAAATATTTGGGGTTGAGGCCTTGTAAATCAAGAATTGGAGGCAAGAGAACACCTTCATTCTAAAGATCGACAAATAAAACATAAATTTACTTGCAGAGGTTAAGATAGACCGAAAGATTGAGTCGCAATACATACAGGCCTTAGGGAGGTCTAGTACGAAGGTTTAGACTCAGATGTTCCAACAATGATGCTTCCGGTGGTGTGGTATAACATTCGAGATGTTATTTCTCTCCATTAAATCAAGAATGCTCCCATTTATCCTATTCGTTTATTCTTCAGCCGGAAAAAAATTAAAATAAAATAAAATAACAAGAGATTGTCGAAGATATGAAATATTTTTCAGCTCTTTTTTTTTTTTGTAAGATTGGAAGATAGAGGAGTACTAATATGAAATGCTTAAAAATATTTATCACCAAGGACATCGTAATTATGACTGATAAAAAAAAAACTATATGTCGATCCTTCTTTGCAGACCAAAATCAGCCGACAATATAGTTGTCTCACCAAAAGAAAGTGCCCGTTCGTACCGCTAGCATAGGCTCCCTGTTCTTCAGAGACGCATAATCCATCCGTGAGTGGCTCGAGGGTATAGAAATGATTCTATAACACTCAAGGATTATATCATTGCTGGCTATCTTGAAGGGAGGCTGAGAAGGGGACGTTGGTGGTGACATTAGAAGTTGGGGATAAATCCTTTTTGACGGCGATTTGGAAGGCATCCCAAGAACTTTGGTTTAGGCATACCTGTCTATACGCTTAGCTTTTGGGGGTCCCAACTTTATGCTCATATACTGTAACGAGTTTGTTTGACTTGTCCTTATCACAATTGATAAAAGTAGAATTGAGCCATGAGAAAAAGCAATATCCAAGAGACTGATTTGAAATCTCTCAGATGAAGAATGGCTTGCAGTTATATTCAATAAGCATATCTTCAAAATTAAATATGATAATGGAATACTTGTTCAATTAAGCCTAGTAAGCACAGCAAATGAACCTATTCCTGCATTGAAGTTTCAAAACAGACATTAATTGCCAGTTCCCTTACCTGCAGTGCAAAGAAGGCTATTGACACATGCTTATATACAAAATATCTATGGCTCGATAAATTGTATAATTAATATTCTGATGTAGACAGTCATCACTTTTCGCAAGCAGCATTGTCAAAGAAAGAAACTGATCATTTACTTCAATTTAGTTTTTGCTACTTCTAGAAGACTTGGTAATGTGGAAAACTTCCAGAATCTAGAATTTCGATCTCCGGGCATTATGATAGATCTCCAAAAGTATTTGAGACAGAATTTGTTCGGCAGTAAATCCCAATATTTCAGAGGATAAATAAATATCAGACTATGGAGTATGATGTATATGGTGTAAACGGTATAAATGGAGAAATAGCCTTTGTTTAACTAACCATGACTGCATTCAGAGGTTAACTAATTGGTCTTACTTCTATTTCGCTTTTAAGCTAAAGAGATATCCTTAGGGTATTCAAAAAATTGAATTAAATTTGGAGAATTGCTAGTTGCCCGATATGAAAATCAAAAGCCACCACTCTATCAGAACTACTCTGCACGTTGGTGCATGGCTTAGTTCAAGATCGTTTGATCTTCTTGTATTACTTCACATTGAACCCTATATGCAATCAGCAATTAATCAAAGTGAAGAAAATATCTGATATTAAGTGTTTGATCTTAGGCCTATATAAAATTTCAGATAGCTTACTTTTGCAATAACCTATTTTAGGTTTAATTCAAATAAATTGGATCGAAGAGCAGATCTCTTAAATGAATCATTATTTTGATTCAGATTTAATAATTTTCGTCTTCTATAAACCGTTTGCACGATTTAATTGGTCACCTTTTTGGCCGCAAACTAATCGATAGTGGAAAAATAAACACATATCAGACAATTTTTAGTGGATCCTTCAGTTTGTAAAGTTGATAATTCGAATCTAAAGATTTATGTAAATAAAAAAACAACAGTAAATGTCAAGAGATGTGACCTAACTTAAGCTGGATGATGAATGCCTTGTCGTGAGCTGGCAAAACCGGCGAAATATAGACGCATTATATCAACAATTCAAATCGGACAAATATAAATTTCGGTTGGTTTAAGAAGTCACGTGAAAGTGAGATTTACCACAGCTTTACGGTTCAATGGAATATAGGCGATGTCTTGGCAAACAGGGTCTGATTGATTTGAGTTGCTGTCAGAAACTTCACGAAAATGAGTTTTGATCAGATTTGATAATCTATTCTAAGCATTTAGTTAATCATATATTTTATGAGTTGATTTGGTAAATAGATTAAAAAAAACTTCTCACAGAAGATATTATTAAAAATTTTCATCCTGTTTACTGGATAGTTTAAGATTAGGAACTTGTCTAACAAGAGTACCCTAATTCCAAAATATTAGATAGAGTCAACTAATATGGTGGCTGAGATTCGAATTCTGTTCATTCGTTTTCCATTGCTAAAAGCTCTGCTTGTACCTGCACTTTAGTGCTAATTTTCTTCAATTGAGTATCTTCTAGTATCTCGCCTCCAGCTAAGCGCATTTCCAAGTCCTCAATAGCTCGTATTTTTTTTTGAAGTGCTCGAAGTTTCTTGGAATGTTGGCCAACTCCATTAGGGCTTACTAGAGAAGAGTCTATAGATTTTAGAATTGAATTAGGATTAACCGAATTGCTTTGATATTCTTGTTGACCCTGGTTCTGAAGATGTGGGGGAATAGGTTGATGTCCACTAGAATGAGGTATACTATTGCGAG
Organism: Erysiphe pulchra; assembly: GCA_002918395.1. Lineage (NCBI taxonomy): Eukaryota > Fungi > Ascomycota > Leotiomycetes > Helotiales > Erysiphaceae > Erysiphe > Erysiphe pulchra. Next base: position 15,690 of record PEDP01000500.1, on the reverse strand, counting down.
AACGTTGCTGTGATTGGGCGCGGGTATCCTGTTGGCTCTTGGACTGACTACGCATATGTTCTCGACGATCTCGACGATCTCGTCTTTCTGGGCCATTATGATCATCTTTTTGACTATTGTTGTTCAAAATCCCAGCAGCCTTAGCCTCGGCTTCCTTAGCTTTCTTTGCTTCCCGCTTTTTCTTGTTCTTAAGTGCTGTTTTAGATAAATTTTCATCTCCTCCAGTAGCCTGAAATTCTCCCCCAGGAAGGCTGTCAACCGTCTCAGCACCGGGAACTTGTCTACGAGGTCTACTGAAACCATTAGAGTAGGTATGTGGGGAACAATTGCTAACAACATAGGCAGCACCTCCTTCATCCTCGCGCTTGAAGTGAAGTGGAGTCGAGGATCCTCGTGCTCCAGGAGGTCTGTATGCACCCGCTGGCTTTGAAGGCGTTTTTACAGTCCCGAGATAGACTAAGGCTGATTCATGTGGAGTAGGGTCTGTATTTAATGGATCCCCGTCAGGAAAGTCGAAAACATTTTGTGGTTTCCAAGTAACGTGATACAACTCTGCCATATCTTGATTATACATTATACTGCCTCCAACATGCCATATGCGAATTCCGTTATCAACACGTAAGCGAGGACTAGTTGTTGCAGTTAAGATATAAGTGCTATCTGGGCTCCATTCACATACACTTGGATTTCCTCCTTCGATAGTACATATCTTTTTATAATTTTTCTCAAGATCGTATATGTCCATCTGACCAGCTAGGTTTCCGAAACCAGCAACTAAGACAAATCTACCAGATGGCGAAAATAGGATTGTATTCCGTGGGGAAAGTGGAAAAGAATGAGTTGCTACAGCTTTAGAATTAAAGATGGTCGTTTTAGCTGGCATGTATCCATAAATTACTCCGAACTCTTTGGAATTTGGTGACCATGAAACATCATGAATTGGACCCTCTTTGTCTAGAATTATTCTTGAATCAAATCCTCCATTTGCGCTCAAAACATATAACGTGGTTTCCCCATAATAACTTTTCCCAGTCTTATCGACTTCAGTTTGTGCTAAGACTATCAATGTCGTGCCATGCTGATTCCATTTTAATTGAACTTTGTCACCTTTAAAAAAAGTTTTTTGTGATACTGGTGAACTGAATTGTGGAACATGAAAGATCTTAACGGCAGCTGGCTGGCCCTAAACTTATGTTAGACTGAAATGTGATTTAATGATTTGACTAACCTTCCGCTCGGGAATAAAAATAGCAACAGATTGATTGTTACTCTGGGAAATAGAGAAATCAGATACACCCTCTGCTCTAAGCTTGGTCCAAACTGTTCCCAAATCAATGCTTTCATAGAATTGCACCTCGTTCGTTACAACACGAGCACAGTACTTTTCATCAAATGTATATTGTAGATTCCAGCCAGACTGAGACTTTTGAACGAAACAGCCAACAACCTGTTTCTCGACACCTGGGGCGAGGTCCTCAACAGTACGCCAGACCTTAAGGTTCTTCACAGCATCACCAGCGTCATTTTTTGAAGGTCGCTCTAATGTAATCAAGTAAGATCCTCTGGGTGAAAATCCAAGCTCGTGAACGTTAGGAATTTTGAGAGATGTAATAACTTTGCCTCCAGTTGTTTCAACAACAGTAACGTTTTCATTTGAAGACCAGCCAAAGTATTGGCCACAAGGTGAGTACGTACAGCATCGGCAATTACCTACTGGCTGTTCAAACCCGGACAAGGCTTGATATTTAGGAGCAGCATCCACAATTCCAATACCCTGGAGCGTTCTGTATGCAAACTGTGTCGAAGTAGCCATGACTATTGAAAGTCACAGAAATTTCCGATATAGATATGTTACAGCAAGTTACTTCTTTTCTACGATAGTTCGGAAATTAAGATGATTGATTGATCTTATGAAAAGATCTCAATCAAAACCTAAGAACTGAGTTTTTGGCGGTGTTTTGTGTTCACTTAGTCCACTTACTTTCAAATAGTGTCAGTACCTTATCATGCAAAAAGCGCACAACCTACAGCACAGCACTTGAAAAATCAGTAGAAGATTATGTGAGAGAAAACTGGCCGATTGAGACGCACTTGAAGTTGACTTCGCCGGTAGAATTGATTGGCAGAGGTACCGTGGATGATGTGCTAGGGAATAGTAGAGGGTCAGACATGGTGCAGCTGGAGCCGTCAAAATAATTAATTAATTAGCGTTGCGCTAGTAAGATGTATGTATTTTCTCAAATTATACTGTACATTTTTCGCAAATTATCTTACAAAAGAGAAATCAGATTATAAAGAAAATATATCCTTTTGGAGCAATATTTACACAACTATTACAAAATCCGACTCCTATCAAATTTCTAACAATCAAAGACTACCTTGTATACTAACCAGTGAAAATGATTTCTTACATCACTCATGTCTGAAATGCGAGTACAAAATTTCGTCTCAAGAACAAACATAGAATGATGCGTTTCTTCTGCGCATGTTATCTGTTTTTATCACTAGAGTTCTTTAGTTTACTACCGCAGTACTCAATTTTTCTTGGTTTTTCATCTCTAAATGAAGTCTCTTCATAGCTGGACTTTTAGCCTGAATGATATGGCCATATTTATAGAAGATGAAGGGCACCGGGATCAATACTATTAGTATCAGGCCTAGGATGGTACCTGTCCACTGCGGACCGAGCTTTGAATAAAGCGAAGGTCCTGCCAAAGGTAATAAGCCACCTATTGCATTTCTTACAAGAACATTGCCTGATAGCGCGCTTGCAGCATAGATGCCGTAAATTTCGGCCAAATAATTAGTACCATGAACTAATACCAGGCAAATACTAGCACCAAATGGGATAGTTGCCAGCATGGGCCAGATCCAGTGAATGGTTGCAGGAACTGATGTCCAGGCAAACCAAAGCTGCCCGAGAGGGCAGAGAATAGAAGCGATGCAAACAAGAGTAATCGAAATTGGCGCTGCCACATCATTTTTTGTCGCTTTTCTTTGACGTTGACTAGATATACGGCGAACAAGAGGCTCACTTGCAATCACCATGATAGTCCCAACTCCTATTCCTAGGAACCCAAATCCTGTAAGACCTTGTGGCCAACCACGAATTTCTACGTACACAATTGGGTATGCAACAAAGCATAGGTAGAGAATAGAATATATAAGCTAAGATTTCATTAGTATTGTTTGTTTTTATTAAGAAATAAGAGATTCAACTGACGGTAATGTAGCCGTTCCAGAACCATAATATGGGCTCTGTAAACGCAAGAACAAATGGTCGAGAAAGATTGGTTTTCAATATTTGAAACACTATGAGATCAGAATGAGTAATCAGATTCATTGCTTTATGGCCTAGCTTACCGGTTAGATCATGGTCATATTGACTCCACCATCTACTATCACCCGTCTCCTTTCTAAGTTTCTTTGCTTTTTTCCTGAGCAGTACGGGCATATATGTCTCCTTGATTGATACCAAGAGAAGCCATGCGACTACAGATGTCATCATCAATATCCAACTATTCCATCGCCAATGAAGGTATTCGACGATAAACCCCCCTGTCAATGGACCTATTACGAATCCACTTAATGGCCCCAGAGACCAAAAACTTAAAGCTAGAGGTCTATGCTTCCCGGTAAAATTATCGCACACTGTGCCAGAAGAATTCGATGCCATAACCGATCCCGCGAAAGCACTGAAAGGTCAGAGAATGAAATCTTTAACAAAAACTTTACTCACCTTAGAAACCTACCCGCAAGAATTGTAGGTAAAGACTTACCTAAGGCACCTGGCAAAAATAATAAACAATATATAAACATGCATATAGTATATACACGTTTCCGGCCATAAATTTCACCCAAAGGAGCTAAGAGTAGGCATCCCGAACCAATACCAAGGAGATATACTGAGACTCCCATTGTCACCAAGAGCCTATCTCTTACCCCAAACTCTTCCATTATACTTGGTATACTTCTCGCGTAACCTGAGCCATGAACTACAACGTTCATAGATCCAAAGGCAACAGTCATAAGTATCAAGATACGATACCAGCGTGGCCAAGATCTTGGATTATCGGGGTCGTCTAGACTGAACTTCACCTCAAATAATGGATCTCGACAATTTATGTCGGGTTTTGAGGCTTGGATTGATTCATATGCCAGAGACGATCCAATAACGTTCTCTCCATCAGCATCTAGATTCAGTGTTAGGACGCGCTGAAGCGGAGGCATTGAACTTCGCTCAAAGGATTTGCTTGAAAAGCTAGACTTTGCAGTGTGAGTTGACGACGACTGGTCATCTTTCTCTAAATTAGTCCTTGATTTTATTTTCAGAATCGGAGGAGCTTGTATAGAAGGTACGCTCCTCTGATTGTCACTTGATGGCTCCATGCCGAAAATGAAAGAGAAGAAGTATAAAAAGTATGTTCAATTTTATAGACATAATAATAGGAGGGGAACTCTGATTCTTAAATTTCAAAATCAGTTCAGTCAAGAGCCATACTTTCTATATAAAGCTTGCCTGATACCAAGGCAAAATAAAAACAGCATGTTCTCAAGTAAGTGTACACTTGACAGGATCAAACTTATGGGTCTAACATGACCCTAGACCTATTCACATACAATGGGTCCGGCTTGGCTTTGGCAACTTAGATTAACATTGTTTACGTGATTATCAAAAAGGGTTAGAACCTAGCGAGGGAGCTAGATCGTCTTTAGATATTCCCTAGGCACCTAAAAAGTGGACTTGGGTTCATCAAAGTTTTGATCTCGGGAAACGTTTTTGGGAAAATTGCAGATAGATGGAATTCTCCGAATAAGGCATGGGGTCTCCACCCTAAACTACGCCAAAATTAGTAAGCAAAACCTTATTTTTAAATTTTGTAGTAAATTAAATTGGAATCCCTTTTCACTATTGAAAATTTTTGAACAGATGTCAAAAGCTTTTGAGTAATGACATTGAAAAAAGAAAGTCATAGTATGGCTATACAGGTAATTTGGTTCTTATTTTTTAATTAGCCATAGAATATTGAAGATTACTACGATCAAGCTTGTAAGTAAATGACCTCAATACTGTCTCACGCTTTGTAAGAAGGATCATTATTATTCAAAAGTTTGTTTACCGGAAAAACATATTTCCTAGAACGCGTAAACGATAAAATTGTATCAATGAAAGTAAGTCACGTAACATACGTCGAAATAACTAATTCTGTCCCTATGGTTGACCGAAGCAGTCAGAATAATCATAATGAGAGACTTTCTCTCCCAACCGAAAGTTACGAGATTGTCCAAGAGACTTCTTGTTGGGTTAGTATTTAAAGAAACTTCAAAATTTATAATTGAGAACTTCATTTAACTCTTTTATAGTTATGATATTCCTCACTTCACACATTCAGTCAAAGTGTATCCTATTTCATCATCCAATGGTTCTTCAATCATACTAATTGGACATGAAAATGGAGTGAAGATAATATGGAGGGGAGGACGGCAATTTCTATCACAAGTGTCGCCAACCACAAATACTCATAAGGTCAACGGTTCAGGGCCTGCAATTGTGTTACTTGATTCTGATGACGAGGCAGCAGCGCCTGTGGTAGCTTTCAATGAGCAATCTAAGTTTATTGAAGTTGAAGAGGAATTTGATCCCTTGAATCCGTATCCTAGCATTGTACAAACTCTAGACCTAAACATTGAGACTGGAGCTCTGCATCTTGCAGTGCTGCCTTCATCAATCCTAAAATCTTATGAGCTTTTGTTAGGAAACCGTATAATATTTGTTAGCGCATGTGCAGATAACATGCTTCGTCTCACTACCTTACCGATAACTCCCCCTTCACCATCGTTTAAAGAACGAAATCGGCTTCAATACGCTTATGAATCTGCAAATTCTGCCAGTGGGAGATGTGGAGAAAAGGTTTTTTTCTTAAATGGGCATGAAAAAGTATCAAATGGTGTATCCATGATATTTGATTTCAATGATGGTGACCCACATTATATCATAGCATCAATTTCACATGAACTTAACGGACGTCTACTCCTATGGTGCTGTTCAGTCGAAAGTCCAATGTTGCAAACAGAACCCTTCCACTCTATTTGTTTGGCCTCACCAGCTCGGTCAATATCTTTTAATACTTCTCCTTCACGACCGAATTATTTACTAGTTGCTGAGGCAAAGGGAGCTTGCCGTATTTTTGAATATTGTCTTCCTCAAAATCAGGCTAGTGCCTCCGACTCCTCATCTTCATCGCATGGCCGTTGGCTTCTTTCTGTCATGACTGATTTTTCAACTACTAAGAGTAAATTTTCAAATGCAGCAGTGGCACAGACTGGATTTGGTCGAAAGGCCATTGCTGATGCACAATGGATATTTGACGGAAGTGCAATTCTTGTGCTTCATGACGAAGGTGAGTGGGGGATTTGGGACATCGAAGGCTTGCGCATGGGTGTTGGAAATTCTCAAGGGCTCTTGCATTATCACGGCGTCAAAGGCGGGTCCAAATCTAAATTTAGTATTTCTGGATTTATTGATTCATCGAAGAAAACTCATAGCTCTCGGCCACCGCAAATAACAGCCTCCAAATTTGCTCCTATGACACCGGGGACACGCAGGTCCGTTGATCCTTTCAGTAACCAGGCTTCAATACCCAAAAAAGGGCAAATATCGGTAATTGAGATTCCTCCTCCATCTCCTACACGTCGCACTGACGAAGCTGTTCTTTTCCGCCTCGGCGGAACTTACGCAGTGATACCAAGTATCTTAAAATACTGGTCTGCACACTCCGGTAATGATCAATCAGGCTCTATCTTTGGGAGTGGATCTGCTGGACAAATTGTCAAGTTCGAAGAAGTCGGTCTTCAAGGGGAGTGTTGTTCAGCTACTGAATTTATTCCAATTTTCCAGTCAAAATCTGAGACAATTGTGCCTGATATAATTGTGTTGGGCGAGCACCGGTTTGTAATAGTTACTTCTGAAAACAGCACGGCTTCATCTTTACTGGGAACTGTGGCAAATACTCATAATGCGACAAGTAATTTGAACGTGTCTGATAGTAGCCAGCTAGTTACCACCAATTTAGGTACCATAGAAATGGCGCTAGAAAAGATGGAAGAAAGAAATAGCAATGAGCCATTTAAGAGAGGCCTCCTCTTCTAGTTTTCGCAAGCAAAAAAAAGAAAGTTACTAAGAATTGTGATACAGGAAATCCATAAACTGCTTTGGAAAGCTAGTCCGGCAGATATTTCATCATGATGATCCTAATGTTTTTTATATTCATCCACTTTTCATTTGCTTCTATTTGCTTTTGTACATTCTACACATATTTTTCAACTCCCTCTCACTCTTTCTGTTTTAACTATTCTCAAACCAACGTTACCCGCAATGTCAGGTGGAGTTCAAGGCGAGACCAATCCTTGCTGCTCTGTATTCTATGCGGAAAATCAACCTCTTTCAAAGAGCCACTTGAGTCATACAGGTCACACCTACGTTACTTTTTTTTAAGAAAAAATAAAAATAAAGGCAACGTTTGGCTCGTGTGAGGGCAGCTTATTTCTTACCAAAGAAAAAGGAAAGGAAAAAAATTCATAATAAAAGACATTTATGTTTTTTTCTTACCTGTTCGCTGCTACATTTTTTGGAGTTAATAGAACTCTGATTTTAGATAAAATTCTGTGATTTTATTCTAGAGTTGATTCTTTATTCTTTTGCCCCTATTCTCTCTTCCTCCCTTCTCATCGTCCTGGATTTTATATTTCAACAATTTGCCAGACATTCATTAGAATTAACTCATTACAAAGGGAAATTAAAAAAATTCAGCGATTTTTTTCTGTATTTACCCTGACATCTAGCCATTTTTTTGACCAGCATTTTCCTACTCCCGAGTAATTAAGGAACATCCTTGAGGCCCCCATTTTTCTACTTTCGTCCTATTTGTTTTTGCACCTCTGTATTTTTTTTTCTTAAAATTCTCACCTGAATAGGTGTACGTTTTTATCGAATACAAGTTATTTAGAGAGCGTATCCTACGCTTACAATGTGCAATTTTGGCCGTCAGAAGCTTTTGATTTTTCTGCTAATAGAAAGGGTTGCCTCGTGTGCTGTCCGTCCCCTCCGCTATCTGTTTTACCGCCCAAAGAACTTGGTACTTTTAAGTTTCTCTGATATTCGCTAATCAACTTCTTTATATAAAAAAAATTCAAAATTGCTTCAGACTGGTATGGTGACGTAGATGAGAATATGGCAGGCAATGCCGCCCGTTGTACAATACCCAACTCTTTTTCAATGACAATTGTATTCCCGGAAAAATCCTCTTCCGTTTTTTTATCCAAATATATTTCCAAGTTGATTCTTCATCGGCGCAAAATGCTAAAAAAGAACTCGACAGTGATGGTTTGAGTATTCTGCGCGCAGATGAATTTAATTTTTTTTTTTTTTTTTTTCTCTTGCTGTTGTTAATGTATTTTCAAACTAGGATTTTGAAATCTTTCTATCTAAAGGGTAGGGAAGCTAGGCTTTTAAACTTGCACTTCTAAATCGCTCAAAATCGTGTTTGTCAAATCCACAACTATCCACGTACCCCATGCACACACACACTACTTAATCACAAGGGGTCCGGTTCATATAATACTACTTATCCTTTTTTTCCAAAAATTTAAAAAATTAGATTTCGTGTATACAATGCATAACTTTTATACTTTACTCGCTATTCCTATACATAGATCCGATTCTTCATTGAGAGAAAAAAAAAATACAAATTTATTCATTACGTTCGAATTCAAAGGAGCGAGCGAGGCTCAAAAGTCCCAAATATAAATTTGAATTTTTTTCAGTTGACTCAAAAATTATAATGAGCATTTAATGATTTTTTTTTTGAAGCGAGGACGGAGGGGAGGGACTTTTTAGCCTCGAAGCCCTGCAGCAATATCACCTTAGATTAGATAGAAACTTGAAATTTCAGTCTTTAATTTACATATACATGTGTATAAAGATTTTTTTTTTCAATTAAAACACATGCAAGAGAGAAGAGAGAGAGAGAGAAAGTTATGAAAAAGGAGTGATTTTCAGCTCGTTTTAACATGACAGAATAGCATTTATTTTTCGATTAAAAAATGCGATGAGTGTGGGAATATGTGTTCAACAGCTATTATGGCGATGAAAGTTTGAAGGTTTGTAGCACATTTTTTTCAAAATGCCAGACACTATAAAGGTGTGCAGCTTGTGGTGAAAATCTCCCCGGGGGGGGGCAATTGCTATAGGAAACACCAAGATCGCCGTCTGAAATACAATGTTAACGTTTGGGAGTTATTTTAAGCTGTTTGTAAAGTTCTTAAACATATCTGAGAAGACACTTGGAGTAATTATATTTTTCGTCCTTCATAGAGCACAAGTCACAGTAGGATGACGTGTTTATTCTGATAATTTTTGATCGTAACGGCCAAAGACATATGATATCTGTTGATCTTGTAAGTGCAGTCGAGTACAAGAATTTCTCCATGATGCAAGAGCATGTTTCTTGAGTATTTATCTATGAAAAAAGATGAATACCCTCCCTACCTGCGAAGTGAGTTAACTTAACTTTATTTTTTCAATCTACTCAGAATAATGCTGAAGAGCAATCTTTAGAGGCTGAATTGGCGTCATATTACCCAGATCCTCGTCTCGTAGAATAGAGATATAATTTTTGACATCATGCGTCCCAAAAATAGGAACTTTTTACATCTATTAATCCTTGTTTCTTATAAAACTAAGTATTTGGCTAGGCTTTACATGGACCCGATACTGTTCCTAAATATCTTTATTTATAGCTAGTGTCATATGTGTGCGGCGCACACATGGATGGGCGGGCACCTTCGCTGGATCCTGCATAATTTTTCTCGAAATTCCGAACCTCTCCTAACCACAATAACAGTGACTCGACATTAAAATCACTAGTGGAAGCAATTCGAAGGGACCTAGCTCCTGCTCGTGTATTTTTAGGCCGTCACGGCTTAGGCTTCAAGCCACGAGTGCATCGAATATATGACTTATATTTCGCATGCTTGGAACCCTTAGAATATGCGATGGGATATGCATAACTTTAGAGTCTTGTGGCACTTTTCAAAGCACTGAGCAGCTCTACTGAGGTCCCGAAGTTTAAAACCAGCGGATGAGGTGGCATAGATAGAGGTCCTATTTCTTCAAACTCAATAAAAATTAAAGGAGCTGAAGCTTTTTCATAAGGCACTTTCGTATAAATAGGAACGAATTATGCGAGACGTTGGGGTGTTGTTTCATATTTACTATCAGAAGAATGCACTTTTTGTACAGTGGAGGGAAAGATTGAGGAATCCATGTTAATAAAATATAGATATCAAGTTTGTTTTAGTTAAGTTTGGAGGTAGATGATGGTAGAATAGTTTACGCGTGAAACTTAATGGTTTTTCTAGAGTTGAAAGCCACCATGACCCGGAATAATGTATAATTGGCCAGGAGAGGAGAGTCAGAATGAGATTTTTCGACTTTTGTCAAGGCCACATTAGCGCACACAGTTTTACTTCAATTAAAAGATGATTTGGGAGTTCGAGGTGAGTCTTCAGAGGCGGTGTGTTTTTGCTAATTAAATAATTCTTCAATTGTATGGTTGTATTGTGATCAGTTTTTTGATAAGGGATGGATGATGCGTTTGGATGGCGCCAACTGTACAGCAAGAAAGGTGAACGAGAGTAGAGCAGGGTCCTATCACTCAGTAACTTGATTAACTTGATTAAAAAATTCCAATTGTTTTTCTGCAATTTTTTTTTTTTTTGATAAAACAAATCAATTTCCTTAAACATGAAACAAAGCTAGCAAGTTAATGACGGACTGGAATTGTTCGAATAAAAAACTCCTCCGCATTTCCTTTCTCTCTTCTTTTTGGGAACCAAAAGAATTAAGCGCCTTAATCCGCTAATAGCCAGCCGTTAGACAATTGCGAGCGTGATGGGATTGATTGACGTAATCTCCTTATGACACTTGTCGTATTTTTCTATCGGAAGGATTGGATTGTTTGTCTGACGGCTCTTTTACTTAGGGTTTTGTTTTTCTGCACTAAACTATACCTTTTAGGGTATAGCCTGTGAACTTGTCAGCCCTCCCCCCTGTTTGTGATGGGTTACGTCATTCATTATTTGTTCAGCCTCGTGCGATAGGGATTGATTCTTTAGGTATGATGGACTTTGTAAATTGGATAAGCTAAATAAGTCCTTTTTAATATTTTCAACCTCTTGATGCTGAAATGTTCTCTTGGTATCGTACCTCAGTAACTTGACAAAAAATTATAGTAAGTGTATGAATAGTTGGAGCTCACATTAAAAACCAACGAAACAAATTGAAAACTCAGACTTGATAAATAAATAACCCATAGCTTGTGAAAAAGTGAATATTCAAAGTCCAGCGAGGCTGAATAGATAATGACGTCAGCTGCAACAGACAAGCAAGGGGGGAGCGGCGTTGTGACGGCGGTTGTCAAAAATCATAAATTCCCAGTTAGAGCCCCACTTATCACGTCCTGACGTGTTTGCCCCTTGAATCAACGGGAAAAAAGCTGGCGCATTAAGAATTTTAGATTCTTGTTCCACGAGTCACGTGACTATCAAATTACTTTGCTTACAGGTCCATTGACAGGGGGGTTTATCGTTGAATACCTTCATTGGCGATGGAATAGTTGGATATTGATGATGACATATGTAGTTGCATGGCTACTCCTTAAGATCAATCCAAGGTCCAGGTTGACGGTGCAAAATTGAGATAAATCAGAAAACAGAAAACAATAATTACTTATTACTAATTACTAATCACTATTATGTCCGTAGTTCGCAGTTACCAGATTTATATAATTACCAATTAATTATTATATTATAATTAATTATGTATTTCACCCCCGAGCTAAACATCTACCACGTTAAACCTTAACCACAATAATTGAATTGCCTTTCCTGCAGCATCACCAATAATGAACCACGTGATAGGAATAAACAGTATATTTTAATATCTTGGTGACATCCAGAAACTCCCCTCATTTGAATCCTAATGCTTATTTCCCATGTTCACTCTAGAGATGAGAAGTGCTTAGATCTTCATTTCTGCTCCTGGTATCGTAGTGATATCTCTTTGCTAAGGTCTAGATTGTGCGTAGTGACTATCTATTGGTTAGGTAACAATGGCATCCTACTTCTAGCATGACAGACTTCATGCTTCTCGCACTACAAATACCTTCTACCGTCCCCCCTGTAGAGCCTGTGACCGAAAATTCTGTGGGTCAGAAGCGGAGGGAGAAAGAAAGAAATCATCCTGTCTTCTGTATCAACAACTTATTCCCTAACGCAACATATCGAAGTATTGATGACTCACCAAAATTTTAGATGAGATTGTTATTTATGTCCAAATAGATTCATTATTATCACCAGAGCTATGAAATCAATTACAATCAAGAAAATAGCTAAATCGCTGTGCTGTAGTTTCTGGCAATGATTAATTTTTGTATCGCACTCTTGCTGGACCCGTTATATCTCGTGAAAACTATAGAAGTTCCAAAATGTAACCACTTTAAATTCAAATTCTATCAAAAGGCCTATTTGGTTTTTTTTCTTCTCACAACGTATTTATTTGCCTTGAATAATCTTCATGACTACGTCAAGCTAATACTGAAAGCGTTTACTAATCTATTTGTATATCGATTCCAACTTCAGAGTAGTTAATCTCGCTACCCTTCGGGAAATACCTTGTAAAAAATTAAGCTTCATTCCGGATCTCTGAAATAGTAACAATGGATTCTTTTTAATTTTTGCGTGGGGAGTTTAAATCCGAAGCACTTTTTCACTCTATTGGACCCAAAGGAAGCGGTTTCTAAGTTTCTTGAGTTTGGGGTATCGCTACTACATTCATTGTGCTGTCTGTAGGTGAGAAGGTGACTTGCCAGAAAATTAAATTCGCGGCCTGATTAAATTGGGAAATTATAAATGTCGTATCGATAGGGTATCCCTACTAGACGCTAAGCTTTATCCGGTCTCGCTACATCATACCTAGTCATCGTTAATCCTTGTCCATACAGGAATCGCTTAAATATTATCATGACAATGACTGATATGATTAGATTACCCTTTTCACAGGCGTAAGTAATACCTCTACAATGATGGCTTTTATGGGCTTACAGACACAAAATTCTACTTCATTGGCTATTGCATTTAACTCATTAAGGCGTTTAGGATCGATATTAAACCAGGCATGCTTAGAAGCCATGTGTTTTCACTTGAGTGAAAATTTCCAACCCTCGAGTGTTCTTTTCTAATGCTCTGTTCCTAGAATTAAATTACTGGATTTTTAAGGACGAAGCCATTACTTTTATAGCATAGATTGATAGTCAAGAACTCTATTCGCTGTACGCTGTACGCTGTACGTTGAGGAGACTGATCTAATGGCGTATAAAAAAACGAGTCGAAATTTTCAGGGTTGATAAGCCGAAGGATGAATTACCACTTCTCTACAAATTCAAGAAAATTAATCTCAGTCATATATAAATGTGATGTTGTAAAACATCATGCCAGAGACTCTACCTCACTTTTTGCACTGATGCATCGATGATAGAATTCTGCAAAAGCTTGTGCTAATTTAGATCTCCACAAGTGGTCATTCATTAATATTTTCTCCACAACTCATCTCTCAAAATCATTTTTCATATGCCAAACACATGGGATATCAGAGAAGATGATCTCTGGAGCACTTATTTCTACTCCGTGCCTATCATGAAAGACGACAGTAGGGACATCCAATCCCACAACTCCTCAAAGGGTCATTTAAACAACTCAGCATAAAGCACAGGGCGAGTCGTCCATCACTGGCCATGAGATAATGTGCGTAAGGAAAGACAGATATTACAAAGTTGATACAATTATGGATAATTGTAGACATTTTTTTTATTTATGCAATCTACGACTAGCACATATCCAGCCCCCTTTCGATTCTATATTCCTATATTATGTCTAGACGTGCAAAAACTAAAGTCTTGAATCTAATTATCATTGTTTAATCTTGATTACGATTAGTGATCATTTAAATTATGGGAAAGTATATTTGGCCCTCAATCTCTCCCTGCCGCACCCTTGTCTTTCATATTTCAGCCAATTAGCTTCCAATTTCACTAAAAAAATAATTCAATCCTAGCTATTCATCATTATCCTAATTAGTGTTTATTAAACCCCTGTCGTCCCCCATACTGAATATATTATTTTCTTGGATTGTCAGCTGTTTGTTACCCAGGAAACGGAGTACATGTAAACATAAATATATAAGCCTGCAGAAAACCTAGAGACTTATTTATTAACATTTCATCTTTAGTTAGCGATCTGCACAAACAGCCAATTTAATATATAATGATTCATGTCGCTATTCAGGAATGTTGTGGATGAAGAAGTCTAATGATATTAGAGGTTGATCTAACTGTAATTGGTTAGTCCGGACAGGGATTAGACATATGTATATAAATCGTTCTCTTGAAATTAGTTTAATAACTGTCGTTTCCGCCTATATCCAAAATTCCCTTGCCTTAATTCTCAACTTTCGCCCTCTTTCCAATGGCCTAACCCCTTGGCTTCTCCCTTCTCGCCTTTATCCCTATCACTATAGACCGCACCTGATCTTGTAGTCGTTGGCCATCATCTATGCTCTGTGTTAAGACCTTATATATCTCAAATGTATCCGATAGCAACAGCCCTAACAGTAAGCAAAATGAAAACTGTTGATAGATTAAGCAGCATCGGAGCAAAGTCTTGGACCACTATAAGTGCCTTAACAGAGAAAAACTCATTTTTCAGAGTCGAAAATCCAAAATTCACCAAAGTAGATCTCTACCACACATGGTAGATTTTCCTTTTCCAGTGCTATCATTCAGCGATAGAGTTTCTTTTATCTATCGTATTGGAATGAAAGGTTGTTTTTCCAGCTCCATCTTTGAATGAATGGTGGGATGTATGAATCCTTCGAGTCCTTAAATTTTAGAAAAGTCTCTTGGTACAGAAATCTCGATCTTGAACGTTTTTTTTCCTAGCAGGGCGACTCAGACTTACGATTTTATCTTAAACAAATTTTTGGGTAACTGAGAGTTGGATAGAAATTTGACTTTCCACGGGAGGATTGATAAACAAAAGCTACAACAAAGGCTTCAGACTCAATATTTCATCAGATTCTTATCGTCATATTATCATCAATAATTTGATCAAATAATTCATGAAAACTTGAAAAACTATCTCATTCAATTTTGTATCACTAAGTCAAATTTTCAGGAAGTTCAAATATTAAGAAATAGTATTTATAAGTCTCCAAACTTAATGATGTAAATTATAAAGGGAATCATTAAATTCTTACCCCCTTTCCTTATTTTCTTACGTCCCTGCCCTGCTTCATTGAATGCCCATGCCCTGTCGGTACTAGGGTCCGCGGCAAGCTAGAGTTTATAAACTCCAATCAGCACTAGAAAATTTATCACCGAAAGAAACCAGGCTAAGGAATCCATAAAATTACTCTATTTAATTGGTCAAGCCACGCCAGATTCTAGTTCTGACTAATTAATTCTGGGAATCATCAAATTCTTACGCCGTTTTCTTATTTTCTTACCCCTCTTCCCTGTTCTCTCGACTGCTCTCTCCAATCAGCATTAGGAACGCTTTAAGCGAAAGTGACCAGGG